>JAWPHD010015416.1:0-30000 GCA_037043455.1 Cyrtodaria siliqua | reverse complement strand
GGCATTGCGCTTTAAAACTGCAGCATGAACAGCTAATCCTTTGTCTCTAAGGTGAATGTTATCCTTCATATAAGGCCAGGTACTTTAGCGCTGCAGAACGGGTATATTTTTATCATTCATCACTAAGGTATTGAGCTTAAGAGCTGAATATTTAAGGTCATTTTTCATTTTTCGTCTGTAGAGCTGCAGAAGGGATATATTTCATCATTTATCACTAAGACCTTGCGCTTGAGAGCTACAGAACGGGTTTCTTTCATCACTCATCGCTAGAGCATTGCACTTTAGAGAGCTGAAGAACAGGTATATTTCATCATTCATCTCTAAGTCTTTGTGCTTTAGAGCTGTAGAATGGGAATTTTCATCATTCATCTCTATGCACTAGCACTTTAGAGCTGCAGAACATATATATTTCATCCCTCATCTCTAAGCATTTTTCTTATATATGTAAACGTTTCAGACATCGTAGGACACAACTGACACAGTTATTCAGTAATCCTGTATTTGCAATGTATATTCATATTGCAGGAATTAGCTGAAATGTTACTTGATACCATGTCTAACTAAAAATCAAATATTTTCATAACCAATACAGGTATAAGCATAACTTTAGCTTTATAGTACAGCTATTGGCTATTGGATAATAATTTATCTAGTCTTATGATCTGGTCATGTATTGTTACATTCACTAAATCATATCTTTATTTGTTGAAGATATTGATACTTTATCATTTCACTGAGTATTAAAAGAAGGAAACGTTCAGTTGAATAGTTCCATTATTTATCTTCCTTGTTATAGTATGAAATAGGTTTTTGTAACATTTTATTTATTTACGAGTATACTGTCCATTTTATTTAACAATTTAAGGAGGCTGCGGCTACAGTGTGCTGGTATTCTACCGATTAAACCAGCAGCATGTTACAATATATTAATTTAGTTAATATATTAACAGGTTTATGTGCACTTTAAGTCATAGTATATTCTGAATATACATTGGAGGTTTAGGAATGCATTTAGGATATTAAACATGTCTTATGTGGGATTTGTATCATTAACAACTGGTACTGTTGTGTTTGCAAAACAAATACAAAAAATACACAAGTATTTTGGTTGAAATTGTGTTAATTGAGAATATGTTCTGAAAATGTAAATAGGTGCTGCGTAGAGGAAATAATCTTGAGCCTATCAGACCTATAAATAGCCTAGTCAGTGTTTAAATTATCTAACAGGCTGTAGTCGATCCGGTCAAGAAGAAAACACACATTTAGTCCATGAGACGGTTATAGAACACCCTTCCCCCACTGGGGGAATTTTGTAGGGTATGATTTTCTGAAACCCCAAAGAATAATAATAAATTGTCCCCATCCAATTTAAGTTAGTCTTGCCTTATTCTGATTACTAGTATTTGGACAACACAATACTAACAATACTAACTCTTATCAAAGGCAGACACAAAAGGAAAATAAATGACGTTGACATGCATTTATCTTCACTCTAACGCCTCCACTAAACTACCAAGGCTGCTTGAAGCAGATAATTATAATAAGGGCAATAATAAACATGGCAAACATGCCTTAGAAATATATAATTTAAAACAATACACGTAAAGCAAGAATTTGGACTCAAATCCAAATTTGATTATCATAGGCCATTGGTTCAAATTAGTATAGAACATAACACAATTTAGTCCAATACATAATTACTTTGCCGGGCACATAAACTACATTCGCCTGGTATAATATGCTCACTGGCTTTTTAAAAAATGGCACTTAAACCATACTTAAATCACATGCCTCTTCATGGATCATTTCTGTAATTTCATGTTCACCCGCTGTTAGTGATTCGGATATTTAGCATACGGTACTCCGTGACGTATTTCTCATCATATGTACGCACAGACTGTACAAAGATAAATTTGTCAGGTTGTGACGTAGTTGGTCAAATTTAAAATGTGCATATTCCACAATCCAATACTCACCGTCGGATACCCAGCTCCGAATGGGGATAACGTAACGTTGGTATCCGACGATGCAATCAAATGTACCCAAATGGATTACGGAGAAACAGAGCAAATCGCATAAACTTAACGTTTATTGAATGCTTTCGTACTTGCGTGCGTGCTTGCGTGCGTTCGTGCGTGCGTGTGTTCTATAAGCTAATAGTTAAGCTAATGTACGTTTAAAGTGGATACACCAGGCTTCGGGCTAAATTTTATTTAATTTTTTTTTTAAGAAATGACCGATTTTAAGCGTGAAATGGCTCGAAGATATAAATGGAACATTAACAGTTTCCTGAATTACTGCGCAATAATTAATAATTATAAATAACAAGTCTTATTACGCCACAGAGGAATCCCAGTTGGTCTGCCTTTATCACAAAAAAGAAATAAAAAAATTCGACAGAAAGATATTGCCTCACATGTGCAAAAATGACGTGAAACATCATTCAAACAATAATCTTCTCTGAAATAATAAGGTCTAGATCTCTCATATAGTATATCCATTAAAGCCTATTGTTCTCTACCAAGGATGTTGAAACCCGCGCTATGGGGTTAACGTTTCACATAAAAAGAACTTCTATGAAGCTGCAAGATATATAGTTTTAATATTGTGCATGTACCATATGTCCTCCGTCAATTTTGTTGAAATGTTGACGTTTGGATCAAATTTGGCCCCATTCCAGGGGTCACATAGTATGCTCTTCTACCAAGTGTGTTCAAATAACGACCTTCACAGAGGTCACAAATTTTCATAGCTACGAAAATATTAATGTCTGCAACGACAAAAGCTTAAGGTATACTATTTTGAATTTAGTATAAGCTTATGTCTATTAATACTGCCTAGTTAGAGGATATAGCCTGGCGGGGATAAGAGTGACGTTTGGTGCACCCTGGAGCCTGGTTTGTACCATGAGCGATATTTTTGCCACTGACCGTTCCAGGTGATAGCCTATTTGTTTTTCTGGCGGTCCTAGTGCCAACACGTAAATGTGTTTGTGATGTCTCAAGCCTTGCTAAATGGTTCTTATTAATACGCATGTCTGATGGGAAACTTCACTCTTCATCTTATTCACTGAGGTTGCTGTCCTGATATAACCTACTTAGGTCTGTTCAAGTGATTAACATCCCATTCCATGTCATGTGTTAAGCTGTAAATGTGTAAACAATGGTGTCTACGTGACTTCTACATAATCGCTAAATGTGATTACTACAACCAGGGCTACAACTTACATACGATTATAATCAGATTTAATTTGTTAAAAAAAAAGAGACAAATATGGCTTTTTGATACCGTAATTAATATATATGCAAGAACACAATTGTTCTTAATAAACGTTGATATTATTTTTTTTCTTAATACACATTGGTATGTGTATGAAGTACAGAATCTAGTAAAAATGCCTTTTCTATTTAAAGAATATCTTCTTGTCGGGATATAAACGGTTGGTTGAATGGTGTTTTATGTGATTTTCATCACATAATAGGTGGATGCACTTATAAATAAGTAGAATACAATGAAACTTATAATTAATCTTGATTGTAATCTAAATTCTTACTGTGATTGATTTGTTTTGCATTATGCTCTATTCAGGCAAAATAAATAAGTATTTGTACTTTGTGTTTACGATATTTATATCTCCCTAATTTACGTTTATAATATAGCATCGTATTTCTTAATCACTGCTTAAATAACTCTTAACATTATTGGAACATAAAACAGAAGCCTAATTCTAAAGAACCAGTAGCATAATTCTAATTGTAAGACACATCTGATGTTCTTTACGTTATCGCAATTTGTGATAACTATGATTTACATGTGCTTACAAAATAAGAATAGGAGAGTATTGTATTTTATATCCTTAGCATATATGCAAGACATTATGTTAGTTATTATTTTTGAATATACACTGATATTTATAAAGAGTACAGCATATCTAGTAAGTATATATATCCTATTTATAAAATGAAGAATACTGTTCTACATTATAGACTAGCTAGTTTTCTGGATATACATAAATATAAAGTACGAGAAAACAAACTCAAACGTTATGAACATCTATGTGAAAAAGCATTTTTTGGGTTGTCAACTGTTTATTTAAAAGTTGTGCTCCCATTAAAATCTGAGCAGTTATGAAATTCATTTAAATATATGTTTATTTTGTTGTTGACTTTTAAAAGAAGTTGCACCGGGTGACACCCTCTAATCTCAAATCCTGTATCATAAGCAATTAGGCTGTAAGCAAATAGGAGAAACACTCCCCTCACAGGGGGAATTTTGTACAACATAATTTTCTGAAAGCCCATTATGTGTAGAGCATTTTGGAACATGTGTGCCATCTGGCGACTGGGGCTTTATCGTGTTACTGGGAGTAGAATACGTTACCTATAAAATAATAATTAATTTTATTGCATTTTGAAGACTAAACATGTATGAAAGAAAGGGTTTGTATATTAAATTGTCTGCATTATTACCAAAGTTCGTTTCACTTACAGCTTATACCTTGGCTACCTGCATTACTAAAGAAATATAAAAAGATCGGACAGGGAAAGTAGCACTCAAGGAGGACTGTCACAGGATGACCTTAGTGGTTGGGCTAACTCAGGAAAGAATCAATGACGGTGAATGCATTTACATAAGTTTAATGCAACTGTTAAAATATGTTTAATATATATACAATTATCTGAAAAAACAAGCGAATACACAAATGAACTATGAAAAGAATGTTCTCATGAACGTTTAAGACGTTCTTAGTATTGTTATAAATACTGACTGTCTAAGACACTAAAGTGTTGTTAAAGCTATAACAATGTTGATCTAGCGCGATAACTGTGATGCGCGAGAGCTCATGCAGATGATGATGTGCGAATTCAATGGATGATTGTCATCAAATGCCTTCTGTAAGGGTTGATGACGCGATGCAATGATAGTTAACCTCCACTGAGATTGTGAGTGATATTCCTCCAGTGAGGATTGGTAACGGGCCCACCTTGTGTCCCGGGGGTTGTCGTTAGTAAAACCTGGCTGCGCAGGTACGGGGACCGTCTCCACCGCTTGTAAACGTTAATCGTGGAAGCTTAGCTCCACTCCTGGATATCCAAACCTAGATGGCTTACTCTAACCCTGGATGGCTTATATCCTGGATGGCTTAGGCTTGTGTCCCGGGGGTTGTCGTTAGTAAAACCTGGCTGCGCAGGTACGGGGACCGTCTCCACCGCTTGTAAACGTTAATCGTGGAAGCTTAGCTCCACTCCTGGATATCCAAACCTAGATGGCTTAGGCTGTAATTATACATACGTTTTAGATGTCGGTTGACAAACATAACAATCTTGCATAATTATCATTACCCAAACAAATCATTATTCAATCAATGTATGTAAGCTGTACTAATGATGAGTAGCAATGTATACATATTCTACAACGCCATGTATACGCTATGTACGTCGCTGTTTATCAATGCCCCTAATACATGTAATATAAACATGATCAAATTACTCATATATTACACTCACTGAGTTATGCATGCACGCAATGTTAACAATCGTGTATTACAATCACTGAGTTATACGCCAACGTTAACTAATGCACCTATTATCCACTGTTATCAAATTAATATTGTTTTACAATTAATGATCAATTACAATAATTACATCTAATAAAGAAACTTCAAAATCATATGCTAGTCTAAAGTTATGTTTGAGAAACATCAATGCTAACCGGATGTCGTAACCGCCAAACAAGATGGCGCCGCCCACTGAATACAAATGTACGATAAAAGTTTAATAAAACTACTAACCACATGTTGCCTATGAATTTTGCCGTCCAATCTCTGTTCCAACAAAGTACTATCGATTATCCCGGCGAGAGCTAGAAGACAATGGGTTTTATAGCAAACATTACGCCCAAATCATTATTTCCCCCGTTCAGTCCGTGACAAACGTGGCTAAATCTACAGTATTGAATCTACACGAGAGGCCCCTTATACAATTTTGCCGTTTAAGGAAAATATACCTATACGTTTACATGCATTAGCACAAAACTAAACTTATGATACGGCCTCTCTGGTGGCCACTTAAAATGTGCACGCTTTTACGTGTTACATGAATAGATCATGAATATTGTGAAATTGTTTCAACTCGAACAATAGCTTTGGGTGTAACCGATAACTTACAAGAGCTATGTGCGACCAGTACGCTCTACCCGTGACATTTTGTGACAAGGACAGTCCTTTACCGTAATTTACGTTACCTTGTTTTATTAAGTTTATTAATGTACATCTGAAAATTATTCCAAACCTTATACATATCACAGACATACGTTCTCAAGATGTTAATAATGTTTGGTTCTTGTAATGTCCTTTATATTGTGTGTTTTTAAATCATTTTCTATTTTCCGCATGTTAAAAGAAAGTAGAACAAATCATCCAAAAATGCGATATAGGGTCCTATAGAAACCACAGCGTCCGAGCGCAATGGCATCGTAGGTCCACGCTGTACTGCAAACAAGGACTTGAAAATACAATGAAAGAGACAAAAAACAACAGAAAGGGTGGTGAAGACAGCGTTACCGACTTGGCCTAAAGCCCATTGGGACGGTGGCGTTTGATGTTTGTCTATAGTCTTTCCTGTCGTGCCCTTAATGGTTTATTCTCTTGTTGCTCTGGCTTCTGCCAAGTCATTGAGTACCTTCATTGTGTATTTCGAGGCTATTGTGTTTTTGTATTATATTTACACGAGCATGTTTGTGTTTTACTTATATTGCCTATTGATGCTGCCTTGTTAGTTAGAGATTTAATCATGGCGGGGAATTCTTTATTTACACTGTCCTGTTTTAATGGGTTGACAGTAGGGTAAGTGTGAGGTTTGGTGCACCCTAGAACCGGTTTAAACCCCCAGTGGCCTACTTTGCCACTGACCGTTCCAAGGCGGTAGCCCTATTGTCAACCCTTTTGTGTTTGTGATGTCGTTTGCATTTTTTATTACTTTTGCCTTTTCGTTTGTCTGTTTGCGTGTTTGTTTTTGTGTTTTGTGGTTGGTTGACTGTCGTCCTTGAATGCTGCTTTCCCTGTCCGATATTTTTATCCTTCTTGGAACGGTCAGTAGGTAATAAGGCCCACTGGTTAGCATGAATCGATTTTATATGCGCACAATCCTCTATTAAAGTTTTATTGCAACATTGCTTTAGACATAATTGATAGTAACAACTCATTTTGAACAGTATTTATGCTTTTCTACAAAATTTCGTTTCACTTAATGTTTATACCTTTGCTACCTGCATTATTAAGCCTACGTTACCGTAATTTACGTTACCTTGTTGAATGAAGGTGTTTGGTTTAAGAAATTAAGAAAATAAGTATTTTATATCCGAAAATTATTTTAAACATCTTAGTTATAACATACATATTTATCCATGATATAAACAATGTTTGGTTCTTGTATTGTCCGCTACATTGTGTCTTTTTTAAATAATTAATAATAATTATCCGTGTGTTACAAGAACTCTAGAAAATTCAGCCAATTAGTTTATAAAGATGTTAATACAACATTCCTCTAAACATCTTCGATGGTAACAACAATGTTTGAACAGACATGAAATTATGTCAAGCTAATATGTGTTACCTATTGTATTAAACGTTACGTACTTTACCAGTTAAGTTTGCATCATATTATTTAAATACCACATCTAAGTATCAAATAAAAACATGGATATATATCTTTATTTTCCTTTATATATTGTTTATAATTAGGCGAACATTGAATGGAATGAAGTTTGTATATAATTTACACGACTCTTCCGTATTTTTTACGTTACTAAATTCGAAGGAAAATAGCAAATTATATGCAATTTTTTCTACCGCTAATGTATTCATATATTAATCAAATGTAACACATTAAGCAATTTCAACATAGTCACAAAATGAATTGAACTTTACTTACGTTACTAACAAATATAAATGTATAGCTCTATAAGATAGCTGCATTTTCATGGAAATATATTATATTATTTGAGCTCATAATTCCCCAATACATTGTCATCACTTTCTTCAAACTCAGTATCAGTCAGTTTGTTGGCTGCCATATCTTCTCACCCATTATTGCTTCCTTCTTCAGTGTCAGGCTCTTTGAACATGATGTCAACCAACTATTCTGACGCAATATCACCAATAGTCCAGTCAAATTTAATCACTTTATCTTCTCTCATTTGTTTCTGCGTCTGGTTAATGTTGGTCAGTATGGTGCCACAAAAGCACTTGAAAGTGTGCATTTTCAAATGCATGATTATAGAAAATTGAAACGGCGGAAAAAAGCTCTAGTTGTCGACTTTGAATTTTCGCGAAAACGTATTTGACATCCGTGTAAAGAGGTTAGACAGCACACTATCCTCTCCGTGATCTCCGTAGTTTGTTTGAAGATCATCCGAACATTCATGCTGCTGTTCGAGCAATCCAAATTGACACAAACTCTATGTTCTTTTTAATCATCTTCAATGGGACAGTCTTGCCTCTCCCTACAAAGCCACTGGTTGTAACACAGCTTGTAAAGCAATGTAGTGGTGGTAGAAAAGAGCAAATATCAGAACCATTAACCTCTACAATTTGTTTCACATTCAGCATCTCCTTTTTTAATCATCCCAGTGCCAAACATGACATATGGTTGCATTACCGAAACAAATTTTGAAAGCAGGGTCAGTATGTCTGAGTCAGGAGAATGCACCACGTTTGTTTCTGATGTTGGTGAGGATTGATTCATTTTGATGTCTGCTTCCTCCTATGATGAAAACAGATCTATCTTCCTTATGATAAGCAAAGACAAATATGTCATTTTATTCCCAGACGGAGTACGTTTCATGACCTTGGAGGTTTGGTGCATATCTGTCTGTTTTCCACTGGCCGAAAATGCGATTAATGAATTGTGTCGTATTGTCGCGATTACTCATGCAACTCTTAAAATCACAATATTATCTAAAATTTTACCCCAAATACCTAGTTTGATTAATTTCATCCATAAATTGTCTCTAACTACATAGTCAAAAGCCTTTGTAAAATCAATAAAACCACAATACAACTTTTTGCCCGCATTTATCATATGAGTAATAATCCCATGCACAACAAAAACTTTATCTACAGTGCTCATATTTTCCTAAAACCGGCCTTTGCTTCAATGTAAACATTGTAACTTTCCGACCAATCATTTAATCGATTGTTCAGCACACGAGTAAATCATTTCCCTAAAGTACTTAACAAAGTAATACTTCTATAGCTCTCAGGATTAGTAAGACTACCTTTTTTGTGCATTGGTATTATGCAACCGTCTGACCATATTTCCGGAAAATATCCGGTTTCAAAAACTTTGTTAAACAATGGTAAAAGTATAGGAATAAATGTGTGTTTACCGTGTACAAAGAATTCATTTAATAATCCATCCGGTCCAGAACTACGACCATTTTTAATTTGGGAAATTGTTTTCAGTACATCTGTATGACTTATTTCAATATTCAGCTCTTCAAAAATAATTTGGAATTCGTTATTAACATACTTTTCATTAAATTCTATTATATCATCATCTGGCGTAAAATATGGATCGCTGGGATTATTGATACATTTAAAATATTGTTCAAATACAGATATACTAACATTAGGCGATTTAATGCCGGTTAGTTCTTTCAACATCTTCCAGCACAACTTTGCATTTTTAAAACGACTTTTCTCTAATCTGTTAGTTACTTCAGAATCGTAAGTGATTCTACATTTTCTAGTTATATTTGTATACTCAGATCTTGACCTTACTAAATTTAACCTGTTAACATCATCTCTGCACTCCCTGTATTTATTTAGACTGCTCATAAAACATCTCCTTTTCTCATCAAGTTCTTTATATTTTTTAAATTATCCATTATGTAACAGTTATGCTACACACTCTCTTTTCTCGAAAGAATGTTTTTAAGTAAACGTTAGACTATTCTTAGAAAATGGATACTGCCATCTAAGAAGAGGACACTATTTTGTCTTTGGGACTGTATATATTTAAGACAACATGTTTTTGACCTACTTTAAGTTCAACTTTATTGTGGCATCATGTATAATACATATTGATTAGCAAAAAAAGAGTCAGATGATTGTCATGTTAACTTCAACGCACTTTGAATAACAGTAAACAGTGACATTATCACAATACATTATACATAAACTAAATAACACAACACAATGAGAACATGCCTCAAAAAGACAGTCAACAACCAAATAATAACACAGTATAAAAACAGCCAACAACCAAAAAATAACTGAGTATTAAAACAGTCAACAACCTAATAATGACACAGTATTAAAACAGTGAACAACCAAATAATAACACAGTATAAAAACAGCCAACAACCAAATAATAACTGAGTATTAAAACAGTCAACAACCTAAATAATGACACAGTATTAAAACAGTCAACCACCAAATAATAACACAGTATAAAAACAGCCAACAACCAAATAATAACTGAGTATTAAAATAGTCAACAACCTAAATAATGACACAGTAGTAAAACAGTCAACAACCAAATAATGACACAGTATTAAAACAGCCAACAACCAAATAATGACACAGTATTAAAACAGTCAACAACCAAATAATGACACAGTATTAAAACAGCCAACAACCAAATAATGACACAGTATTAGAATAATCAACAACCAACTAATGACACAGTATTAACAGTATTAAAACAGTCAACTGATTGTGAATGTAACTTCTGATTGTGAATAATTGTCATTGTATACAGTATATACGTGTCTTTTTGCAAATGTACTTAAATACTATGCGCAATAATACATGCATAAATATTTTATGAATGGAAAGTTTCAATAGCGTAGTTACCCGCCAACTGACCTAGACCGATTCATATTTATATTGGGAGACAGATTATCTAATTCTGACCTAATAATGGTAGGTCTTCTTGTCTGAGCTGGTCTTGATATGGCATCACTATTATCTTGTTCCCTATCTACAAATATAATTTCTGGGTCAGGGTGCTCTATTTGGGAAACGTTTGACTTGACTTTACATAATTCCAGCTACAAGGTGTTTAATTTCTTTTGAATTCCTGAATTAAAGCTTATGATCGTGTTACTTAAGGTCCCAATTTCTCTTAATATGTTTGTCATTTGATCATCATAATGGCTTTCTAATCTTGCAAACCTAGAGTTGTTATTAACATAGGGGGAACTAGAATTAGAGTCCAGATGGTGCGGGCTAACAGAACTCGTTTCTTGTTGGTTTCTGGCATTAGCCAGTAACCCATTTTCCCTGTTCTCATGCTGATCCTCAATGTAAAAGCTGGAATTAAGTTGTCCAGAGTTTGATCCTCTTAGATCACTATATTCATGCACGTAATCTTCCATTAATTTTTTAATGGTCAGTAACTGATATTAAACTATTTTGTAAATAACGTTTTATATAAAAATATAAATAATGTTTACTTTTATCTATTTACAGAATATATACTAGTACTACCCAGACCAAGCGAAAACCGGAATGTTCATTTTGTGAATTTATCTGTATATATAACTGAATAAAACAATTGAAATCCAGATCAGTTTTCTGCCTGTCCAAAGACAGTCCTTTCACTCTAAATATAAAAAAAAATAATATGTATATAATGTATATACCAGTACCTGTTTTGGGTCTAGTCTAGGTCTGAAATTGTTCAAATAAACGCGTTTTCTGTTGTGTGAGTCACCCGTTGGGCGCCAAAATGTAAGACCGCCAGACACTTGTCAGCTAAACAAGGTATGTAAATAAATTCAAGACATTTCTACCAGTTCATAATTGTTTTATTGACAGCTGTCAATACACCAAATCAAAGATACACGTGTATTGTTTATTCATAAAATACGATCTAATAAGTTTATATATTTAAATCTAAGCAAATGTACAAGCCAATCTAATTTGCCACAAACGAGTCTTAATAAAATATACTTAGACCGAGTTTGAAATGCAACACGACCGGGTCGTGAATAGCAACAACGACAGGGTCGAAAATGGACCGAGATTTGACTAGACCGGGTCGAACGTTTCGACCGGTTCGTAATAAATAATTAGAGCTTTAAATACGTAACCTAAAGCGGATCTGGGTAGTTCTAGATTAAACCTTAATAAATATAGTCCTGAATTTGATCCATGACGGATACTGTTGTTAATTTAACAATTGTCTCCAGACGACCAAACGGGTTGAGTCCGAACAGGTGAACTGAATTTTAAACAACGCGCCGTACTATTTATAGCCCGCGTCCTACATACCAAAACGATGCTGACATAATGCAAATGGCTACCCCTGTAGATAGAACGTCGCTCGGGCAAATTAAATCAGCGATTAAAGCAAATACAGCGTGTAACAGATTAAATTACTGACATATCTAGATGGATGGACATCAATATAAACCAGGTAAATCGATGATATTGTATGACTGTTCGTTTCAATGGCGTATTTCATAGAGAGACTTGGCCGGCGCCAACGAAAGTAAGATTGTGCTTCTCGGAATTACAGAGTTAGGCGAATAACATAAACATCAAAAAATATGATCTAAAACAGTAGGACATGTATTTAAAATTATATTCTAATGTAGCAAATGTATTGAATTGTGACATCGGCATAGCAATACTAATAATACTTTTTATTGATATATTGATATATTATATGACCTTGACACGCATTTATCTTCACTCTAACGCCTATGTCTAATGTTCTTTGAGCATGACCATTGGAACTACGCCAGACACATTCCAGACACATTCCAGTATATTTAATGACACCCTGAGTCGACACAACCCATCCCCGGGTGAAATGAACTTCTTCAAAACAGGAGATTCAATGTCCCTCTTCAACAAGTCGCATAACTATTCGTAAACTATCAATCAACATGCAAGTGTTCAGGGTAACATCAATGGATTGAGTAGAATGTATGCAGCCTACCAGTAATACCACTGGTGCATTACACGTAAATGTAGAGCAAAGCTGCTAGAGGCCACTCTCCAGATGGAAACTATGGCATCAGAAGTTATTTCTTCGCGCAAAGAACTGCATCCATCACAAGCAAAGAACAATGAGAAAAACTTAAGAAGAGCCACAGAATCTATCATTGGTTTCACAAACCTAATTCCGAGTTGATATCAATGACTATGAACTATTCCTCCGATCGTCCGTATTTCAGCATAGAGAGATGTTGATGATGATCTTTTACAGCATCAGGCTAAGACCATGACATATTTGTTAATGACTTGTTAATTGTTTTGGTAATGCAACCATATGTCATGTTTGGCACTGGGATGATTAAAAAAGGAGATGTTGAATGTGAAACAAATTGTAGAGGTTAATGGTTCTGATATTTGCTCTTTTCTACCACCACTACATTGCTTTACAAGCTGTGTTACAACCAGTGGCTTTGTAGGGAGAGGCAAGGCTGTCCCATTGAAGATGATTAAAAAGTACATAGAGTTTGTGTCAATTTGGATTGCTCGAACAGCAGCATGAATGTTCGGATGATCTTCAAACAAACTACGGAGATCACGGAGAGGATAGTGTGCTGTCTAACCTCTTTACACGGATGTCAAATACGTTTTCGCGAAAATTCAAAGTCGACAACTAGAGCTTTTTTCCGCCGTGTCAATTTTCTATAATCATGCATTTGAAAATGCACACTTTCAAGTGCTTTTGTGGCACCATACTGACCAACATTAACCAGACGCAGAAACAAATGAGATAAGATAAAGTTATTAAATTTGACTGGACTATTGGTGATATTGCGTCAGAATAGTTGGTTGACATCATGTTCAGAGCCTGACACTGAAGAAGGAAGCAATAATGGGTGAGAAGATATGGCAGCCAACAAACTGATTGATATTGAGTTTGAAGAAAGTGATGACAATGTATTGGGGCATTATGAGCTCAAATAATATAATATATTTCCATGAAAATGCAGCTATCTTATAGAGCTATACATTTATATTTGTTAGTAACGTAAGTAAAGTTCAATTCATTTTGTGAATATGTTGAAATTGCTTAATGTGTTACATTTGATTAATATATGAATACATTAGCGGTAACAAATTTGCATATAATTTGCTATTTTTCGTTGAATTTGGTAACGTAACAAATACGGAAGAGTCGTGTAAATTATATACAAACTTCATTTCATTCAATGTTCGCCTAATTATAAACAATATATAAAGGAAAATAAAGATATATATCCATGTTTTTATTTGATACTTAGATGTGGTATTTAAATAATATGATGCAAACTTAACTGGTAAAGTACGTAACGTTTAATACAATAGGTAACACATATTAGCTTGACATAATTTCATGTCTGTTCAAACATTGTTGTTACCATCGAAGATGTTTAGAGGAATGTTGTATTAACATCTTTATAAACTAATTGGCTGAATTTTCTAAATTTCTTGTAACACACGGATAATTATTATTAATTATTTAAAAAAGACACAATGTAACGGACAATACAAGAACCAAACATTGTTTATATCATGGATAAATATGTATATTATAACTAAGATGTTTAAATTAATTTCTTAAACCAAACACCTTCATTCAACAAGGTAACGTAAATTACGGTAACGTAGGCTTAATAATGCAGGTAGCAAAGGTATAAACATTAAGTGAAACGAAATTTTGTAGTTTAAAAAGCATAAATACTGTTCAAAATGAGTTGTTACTATCAATTATGTCTAAAGCAATGTTGCAATAAAACTTTAATAGAGGATTGTGCGCATATAAAATCGATTCAAGCTAACCAATGGGCCTTATTGCCTACTGACCGTTCCAAGAAGGATGAAAATATCGGACAGGGAAAGCAGCATTCAAGGACGACAGTCAACCAACCACAAAACACAAAAACAAACACGCAAACAGACAATCGAAAAGGCAAAAGTAATAAAAAATGCAAACGACATCACAAACACAAATGGGTTGACAATAGGGCTACCGCCTTGGAACGGTCAGCTGCAAAGTAGGCCACTGGGGGTTTAAACCGGTTCAAGGGTGCACCAAACCTCACACTTACCCTACTGTCAACCCATTAAAACAGGACAGTGTAAATAAAGAAATCCCCGCCATGATTAAATCTCTGACTAACAAGGCAGCATCAATAGGCAATATAAGTAAAACACAAATATGCTCGTGTAAATATAATAAAACAAAACAATAGCCTCGAAATCCACAATGAAGGTACTCAATGACTTGGCAGAAGCCAGAGCAACAAGAGAATAAACCATTAAGGGCACGACAGGAAAGATTATAGACAAACATCAAACGCCACCGTCCCAATGGGCTTTAGGCCAAGTCGGTAACGCTGTCTTCACCACCCTTTCTGTTGTTTTTTGTCTCTTTCATTGTATGTTCAAGTCCTTGTTTGCAGTACAGCGTGGACCTACGATGCCATTGCGCTCGGACGCTGTGGTTTCTATAGGACCCTATATCGCATTTTTGGATGATTTGTTCTACTTTCTTTTAACATGCGGAAAATAGAAAATGATTTAAAAACACACAATATAAAGGACATTACAAGAACCAAACATTATTAACATCTTGAGAATGTATGTCTGTGATATGTATAAGGTTTGGAATAATTTTCAGATGTACATTAATAAACTTAATAAAACAAGGTAACGTAAATTACGGTAAAGGACTGTCCTCCTTGAATGCTACTTTCCCTGTCCGATCTTTTTATATTTCTTTAGTAATGCAGGTAGCCAAGGTATAAGCTGTAAGTGAAACGAACTTTAGTATTATAATAGGCATGAATAATGAAGACAATTTAATATACAAACCCTTTCTTTCATACATGTTTAGTCTTCAAAATGCAGTAAAATTAATTATTATTTTATAGGTAACGTAATCTACTCATAGTAACACGATAAAGCCCCAGTCGCCAGATGGCACACATGTTCCAAAATGCTCTACACATAATGGGCTTTCAGAAAAATATGTTGTACAAAATTCCCCCTGTGGGGGGAGTGTTTCTCCTATTTGCTTACAGCCTAATTGCTTATGATACAGGATTTGAGATAAGAGGGTGTCACCCGGTGCAACTTCTTTTAAAAGTCAACAACAAAATAAACATATTTTTAAATGAATTTCATAACTGCTCAGATTTTAATGGGAGCACAACTTTTAAATAAACAGTTGACAACCCAAAAAATGCTTTTTCACATAGATGTTCATAACGTTTGAGTTTGTTTTCTCGTACTTTATATTTATGTATATCCAGAAAACTAGCTAGTCTATAATGTAGAACAGTATTCTTCATTTAATAAATAGGATATATATACTTACTAGATATGCTGTACTCTTTATAAATATCAGTGTATATTCAAAAATAATAACTAACATAATGTCTTGCATATATGCTAAGGATATAAAATACAATACTCTCCTATTCTTATTTTGTAAGCACATGTAAGTCATAGTTATCACAAATTGCGATAACGTAAAGAACGTCAGATGTGTCTTACAATTAGAATTATGCTACTGGTTCTTTAGAATTAGGCTTCTGTTTTATGTTCCAATAATGTTAAGAGTTATTTAAGCAGTGATTAAGAAATACGATGCTATATTATAAACGTAAATTAGGGAGATATAAATATCGTAAACACAAAGTACAAATACTTATTTATTTTGCCTGAATAGTGCATAATGCAAAACAAATCAATCACAGTAAGAATTTAGATTACAATCAAGATTAATTATAAGTTTCATTGTATTCTACTTATTTATAAGTGCATCCACCTATTATGTGATGAAAATCACATTAAACACCATTCAACCAACCGTTTATATACCGACAAGTAGATAGTCAATTATCTATTCTTTAAATAGAAAAGTCATTTTTACTAGATTCTGTACTTCATACACATACCAATGTGTATTAAGAAAAAAAATAATATCAACGTTTATTAAGAACAATTGTGTTCTTGCATATATATTAATTACGGTATCAAAAAACCATATTTGTCTCTTTTTTTTTAACAAATTAATTCTGATTATAATCGTATGTAAGTTGTAGCCCTGGTTGTAGTAATCACATTTAGCGATTATGTAGAAGTCACGTAGACACCATTGTTTACACATTTACAGCTTAACACATGACATGGAATGGGATGTTAATCACTTTAACAGACCTAAGTAGTTTATATCAGGACAGCAACCTCAGTGAATAAGATGAAGAGTGAAGTTTCCCATCAGACATGCGTATTAATAAGAACCATTTAGCAAGGCTTGAGACATCACAAACACATTTACGTGTTGGCACTAGGACCGCCAGAAAAACAAATAGGCTATCACCTGGACCGGTCAGTGGCAAAAATATCGCTCATGGTACAAACCAGGCTCCAACGTCACTCTTATCCCCGCCAGGCTATATCCTCTAACTAGGCAGTATTAATAGACATAAGCTTATGCTAAATTCAAAATAGTATACCTTAAGCTTTTGTCGTTGCAGACATTAATATTTTCGTGGCTATGAAAAATTGTGACCTCTGTGAAGGTCGTTATTTGAACACACTTGGTAGAAGAGCATACTATGTGAGCCCTGGAATGGAGCCAAATTTGATCCAAACGTCAACATTTCAACAAACTTGACGGAGGACATATGGTACATGCACAATATTAAAACTATATATCTTGCAGCTTCATAGAAGTTCTTTTTATGTGAAACGTTAACCCCATAGTGCGGGTTTCAACATCCTTGGTAGAGAACAATAGGCTTTAATGGATATACTATATGATAGATTTAGGCCTTATTATTTCAGAGAAGATTATTGTTTGAATGATGTTTTACGTCATCTTTGCACATGTGAGGCAATATCTTGAAGTCGAATTCTTTTATTGATTTTTTTTATTCCTTTTTTGTGATAAAGGCAGACCGACTGGGATTCCTCTGTGGCGTAATAAGACTTGTTATTTATAATTATTAATTATTGCGCTGTAGTTCAGGAAACTGTTAATGTTCCATTTATATCTTCGAGCCATTTCACGCTTAAAATCGGTCATTTCTTAAAAAAAAAAAAAATGTTTAGCCCGAAGCCTGGTGTTTCCACTTTAAACGTACATTAGCTTAACTATTAGCTTATAGAACACGCGCACGCACGAACGCACACAAGCACGCACGCAAGTACGAAAGCAATCAATAAACGTTAAGTTTATGCGATTTGCTCTGTTTCTCCGTAATCCATATGGGTACATTTGATTGCATCGTCGGATACCAACGTTACGATATCCCCATTCGGAGGTGGATATCCGACGGTGAGTATTGGATTGTGGAATATGCACATTTTAGATTTGACCAACTACGTCACAACCTGACAAATGTATCTTTGTATAGTCTGTGCGTAAATATGATGAGGAATACGTCACGTAGTACCGTATGCTAAATATCCGAATCACAAACAGCGGGTGAACATGAAATTACAGAAATGATCCATGAAGAGGCATGTGATTTAAGTATGGTTTAAGTGCCATTTTTTAAAAAGCCAGTGAGCATATTATACCAGGCGAATGTAGTTTATGTGTCCGACAAAATAATTATGTATTGGACTAAATTGTGTTATGTTCTATACTAATTTGAACCAATGGCCTATGGTAATCAAATTTGGATTTGAGTCCAAATTCTTGCTGTACGTGTATTGTTTTAAAT
Organism: Cyrtodaria siliqua; assembly: GCA_037043455.1. Lineage (NCBI taxonomy): Eukaryota > Metazoa > Mollusca > Bivalvia > Adapedonta > Hiatellidae > Cyrtodaria > Cyrtodaria siliqua. Next base: position 11,313 of record JAWPHD010015416.1, on the reverse strand, counting down.
TTTATATTACTAAGGCATGTTTGCCATGCTTATTATTTCCCTTATTATAATTCTCTGCTTCAAGTAGCCTTGGTAGTTTAGTGGAGGCGTTAGAGTGAAGATAAATGCATGTCAACGTCATTTATTTTCCTTTTGTGTCTGCCTTTGATAAGAGTTAGTATTGTTAGTACTGTGTTGTCCAAATATTAGTAATCAGAATAAGGCAAGACTAACTTAGATTGGATGGGGACAATCTATTATTATTCTTTGGGGTTTCAGAAAATCATACCCTACAAAATTCCCCCAGTGGGGGAAGGTGGTCTATAACCAGCTCATGGACTAAATGTGTGTTTTCTTCTTGACCGGATTGACTACAGCCTGTTAGATAATTTAAACACTGACTAGGCTATTTATAGGTCTGATAGGCTCAAGATTATTTCCTCTACGCAGCACCTATTTACATTTTCAGAAGATATTCTCAATTAACACAATTTCAACCAAAATACTTTTTTTGTATTTGTTTTGCAAACACAACAATACCAGTTGTTAATGATACAAATCCCACATAAGACATGTTTAATATCCTAAATGCATTCCTAAACCTCCAATGTATATTCAGAATATACTATGACTTAAAGTGCACATAAACCTGTTAACTAAATTAATATATTGTAACATGCTGCTGGTTTAATCGGTAGAATACCAGCACATTGTAGCCGCAGCCTCCTTAAATTGTTAAATAAAATGGACAGTATACTCGTAAATAAATAAAATGTTACAAAAACCTATTTCATACTATAACAAGGAAGATAAATAATGGAACTATTCAAGTGAACGTTTCCTTCTTTTAATACTCAGTGAAATGATAAAGTATCAATATCGTCAACAAATAAAGATATGATTTAGTGAATGTAACAATACATGACCAGATCATAAGACTAGATAAATTATTATCCAATAGCCAATAGCTGTACAATAAAGCTAAAGTTATGCTTATACCTTTATTGGTTATGAAAAGATTTGATTTTTAGTTAAACATGGTATCAAGTAACATTTCAGCTAATTCCTGCAATATGAATATACATCGCAAATACAGGATTTCTGAATAACTGTGTCAGTTGTGTCCTACGATGTCTGAAACGTTTACATATATAAGAAAAATGCTTAGAGATGAGGGATGAAATATATATGTTCTGCAGCTCTAAAGTGCAAGTGCATAGAGATGAATGATGAAAATTCACATTCTACAGCGCTAAAGCACAAAGCCTTAGAGATGAATGATGAAAGATACCTGTTCTTCAGCTCTCTAAAGCGCAATGCCCTAGCGATGAGTGATGAAAGAAACCCGTTCTGTAGCTCTCAAGCGCAAGGTCTTAGTGATAAATGATGATATATATCCCTTCTGCAGCTCTACAGCGCAATGTCTTAGTGACGAAAAATGAAAAATGACCTTAAATATTCAGCTCTTAAGCTCAATACCTTAGTGATAAATGATAAAAATATACCCGTTCTGCAGCGCTAAAGTACCTGGCCTTATATGAAGGATAACATTCACCTTAGAGACAAAGGATAAGCAGTTCATGCTGCAGCTTTAAAGCGCAATGCCTTTAAGACAAAAAATGTATATTCCCATTCTGCAGCTCTTAAGCGCAAGGCCCTCGAGAAGCATCCTGAAGCTCTAAATCGAAATACTTTAGTGGCAGACGATGAAATATACCTAAAGCGCAATACCTGAGAGATGAAGGATGACAATGCCATTCTGCAGCTCTAAAGCGCAATGCCTTAAATATGAAGAAAAACAGATACCCATTCTGCAGCCCTTACTTAACGTCTCACACCACAATTATGTTTTCCATAGGGTCCCATTGTAATATTTTTGTTCGTGGTATAGAGATAAACAATATTTACAACATTTTTTTTATGCTTAATTTTTTCATTGGTCCAATATCTACAATTTAAAACACAATTTACAAATATTTACCAAGTTGACAATTTTTAAATTTCATGTTTTTGTGACACCTATTAGAATTTAGCGTAATAATATGACACAAATGCAACGCCATGGTGATTAGGACCCAAGGTTTGTCTTTCCTAGAATAAATCAATGTATGCAATCCAAGTCCTGTAAAAAGTAGAAAAGATAAGCATTTTTTTGTATCTACCTCCTTCATCTTTAGGGCAGCAGTATTCAATGGAGATAACATTAGTGTGAGTCCTGAAGTTCAAAATAGCCTTCAATGCTTCATGGACAATGGAGTTCTCATGTTAAATAAAGTTTTTATTATTATTATTATTATTAGTAGTAGTAGTAGTAGTAGTAGTAGTAGTAGTAGTAGCAGTATTACTAAAAGTTGGTCATCTACAAGATCACAAACGAGTCATTGAACTCGTTTGTAAAACCTTTGTGTAAGCGGGGCTAAACCCTCCATATTTCATCCAATCTTCACCAAACTTAAATAATAGTATATATGTATATTTTAAGGTAAAGAACAGTATACATCATACAATACGCTTCAGGAGTACGGGATCACGGAAGATTCCGGGAAGATAGGATTTTAAAATATAAGTGTGAAACCATTATCAACCAAACATTGCTAAAATCAATACATCTATATCAAGCACTTTCGACTTGTATCACTTTCAGCAGGATACACACATACGGTTAAAAACTCCTATAACACAGCATAATACAATATTGACATTACTCAGTAATGAGTGTAATGTGACTTAGTTCAAGGATGCTGTTAAATTATTAGGAAAATTCATGATTGTCCCATAAAAATTCAATAATATAAAATAATAAAATGTATTAGTTGTCGATGATATTCCACTGACCGCAGTACACTCCTAGACAACATACGCACGCACGCGCACACGCACGCATGCACGCTCGCACGCAAGCATGCACTAACAACTCGTAAACACACACGTAAACACACACACGTACAGACAAGTACACACACAGGGTCGCATGTACGCAGACAATCAGGCGTAAACACATGTATGCATATACGCACGTACGTACGCACGCACACGCACGCAAGCTCGCTAGCACGCATCCACGCACGCACGCACGCACACGCACGAACACAAAAACATTTGTATGCATATACGCACGCACGCACGCACACGCGCCCACGCACGCACACACAAACACATATATGCATATACGAACGCACACGCGAGCACGCACGCACGCACGCACGCACGCACGCACGCACGCAAGCACGCACACCCACGAACACAAAAACATATGTATGCATATACGCACGCACGCACACGCGCCCACGCACGCACACATAAACACATATATGCATATACGAACGCACACGCGAGCACGCACGCACACACACATATACACGCACGTACGAACGCAAGCACGCACGCACGCACGCACGCACAGGCACGCACACACACACACACAAAAACAACACACATACATACACACACACACATACACACACACACAAACGTACATGTACATACACACATATACTCACACACCCACCTCCCACACACGCACACACGCACACACCCACGTAAACGCACACGCACACGCACAAGCACAACCACACCCACACCCACACACAATGTAATGGCATCCGATATAATGGTTTATTCAGCTGCTGGAAATGCAGACAGATGGGGGAATCTGCTAAGGTTGGACAAGGACATGCACATGTTTATCCATACAATTGTGATTCATCTAACGGACCACCGAGAACAAATGAAAGTGTCGCAAGAGATGCAAAAAATTGTAGTTAACAGTAGGCAGACAGGAAAAAAATAAACTTCTGTGAATGGTGTTAAAGGGCCATCATGGTTGCTTTTGTTTCCAAGATTTGATATTGTGTTAGGGATTTCTATTGATTGTATGCATGGTGTTTTGTTGGGTGTACAGAAATTACTACTTCGATTGTGGTTTGCGAAAGAATTCTCAAAATTTGCCTTCAGCTGTCGCCATTTAGTACAACAAGTTGATTCTCGCCTAGTTAACATTCAACCAACTCTAGATATAACTCTACTACCCAGATCAATAGAAACAATGCCATTCACATTCTTTTAAAATGTGGATCAACAGGAAGTGACCTATCTGAAGCTAAATTATTGTTAAATGACTTTTGTAAGCACTTTGCAAGACTTTATAGCCAGTGTTACATGACCTTAAATATACACCAGCTTTTGCATTTACCAGACTGTCCGAGAATATGGACCTTTATATACACATAGCTGTTTCCGTTTGAAGACAAAAATGACTTCATTTTAAAATTAATCAAGGGAACACAAAACATAAATGACGAAATTGTCACAGGTGTATCATTTGTTCAGAAGTTACCTGAACTGAAAGGGAAATGTATTGTTGAAGGTACAGAGCTTGCACTGTTCAATGAAATCCATAAACATACTTAAAAAGAGCGGAAAATATCACAGATGGAGTCTATATACTTGGCACTACAAAAAGGATAACCCTTAACCAAGAAGACTTTTTTCTCTCGGAGACTTTCTAGGACGTGCACCAATATTAGAAAAGATAAGCAGTTTTGCCAGAATTGAGCTAAATTGAAATATTGTATATGACTTAGATTATTCAAGAATGATCAGAAGAAATAACTCTACTGTTTCATTTAATTTGGATGGTAATGAAATGTTTGGACAAGTGCGATTGTTTGGTAAACTACATGATGCAAACAAAACAGATCAAGTAGTTGCATTTATTGAATGTTTCCACTGTGCAAATTATACTGAAAACAGTAATATTCTTGCAGTTACGGGAACAGCACATCTGAACGTGGTGCCAGTGAACTGTATAGTATCAACATGCATGTGTTTGCACATCAATAACACAAAACACATACATTTGTAAATTCCAAACAGACTTGAAAGTGATTAATGAAAAGATGATTGAAGATGTATTCGAGAGCGCTCTTGTGTTTGTTTAGCTTTATAGTAATGGTGATGGAATCCTTCATAGACGGGAATGTGTGTTGCAAATTATAAATAACTTGGTAAATATGAAATGTATATCATTTGGAAGATCTTTAATGTTTAATGAATTGTTGTTATTTAGAGATTAATGTCAGTTTACAGATTCAAATTCTTCATTAACAACTTTTAAAGAAATTTTGCGTGACATTTATATTTAATCATTGGATTGGAAATCACTATATTACAACTAATATTGATAATGAGTTGTAGTTTATTTGAAAAAGTCGACACTCTTAAAGTATTTTAAAAGTTAGAGCAAGTTAAAAATAGAAATTCACCATACAGAGATCGACAGTATCTATTAGCATATACCGCATTTTCCCTAATAGCAGCGCCTCCCCTAATAAAAGCACCCCCACTAAAATATAATGTTAACAATTCTTAAAAGTTCTTTAAACATGTTAAAATTTATTAAATTGTGATATTTCATATACAAAAATCCAAAAGGATATCAAAATTCAATGATTTTTAACATCTTTCCTAGTGCATATTTGTTTTACTTTCATCAGAATGCCCCCTTACATGTTCCACTAAGCACCTATGAACTACTATTAGAGGAAATACTTTAATAACATTTGTTGGTTAGTGATGAGTACATGTATATGATTAATATTTTAAAAATGGAAATGAATGACTGATTGCAGTTGCATGTGTAAATATGACTGCGATTCAGTTGTACACTGTTTAACAACATCAGAGAATGTTTTTTCCTTTTTCTCTCAGCCATCGTTGAAATGGCATATTTTATGTTTGCATAATGTATTAATAAAGGAAACACTTTACCTTTGATTGACCCACTTTGATTCTTAAAGAAATATTTTTTAAAATCGGCTAAGTTGGAAAGTACGTCTCGCGCAAATGATTACGTTAAAATGATAAATAGCACGTGTCTGAAAAAGTCCAAAATTACGTCTCGCAAAATTTTCTATGTCCGAGATTACGTCCCATGAAAATGTATAAATTAAAAATTCCATAGGCATTCCAAATTACGTGTCTATAAATAGAAATTCGTCTCAACAGATTATTATTACGTCCTAACCTTACGGGCGTACTCGAGACGTAATTTTTGAAAAGTTCGAGTACGGCTTCTTTCCACCCCTACTTTTGCAACTACATCCATAGTACGTCCGTATTACGTGTCGTTTACGTCTCATTTCCGTCCAGTATTTTCATACGGGTTATAGTTTTGTTCTCATTTTCTGCAATACATTAATACGAGTTTAACTAATAATATCCGCTTTGCCATCGATAGATATCATATACAAAGGTATTGTCATTTTTACACATAGCTACTTTTTAATTTGCCTACTAACAACCCCAATTTAATTACGATTGTATCTGTTCGTTTATTTATGTCCATATATGATATATTCCTGATAAAATGTTTGCAGTAAACTTATCTTGTTGTCCTGATTGGTTATGTACACAAAATGATTTTTTCATATATTTAATAAATACAAAACTGAAAGAAAAGTGTTCACTTTATTTACTGATTGATGCACTTATATAAATGTTGAAACCCTGAATTATGGGGTCAGATGTTCACTACATTTATGATTAAGCATCAATGTACTCGTATTTTGTGCAAACAAAATACAAGTTGTTAGGAGAGAATTCTTAGCGGGTAAGAGGAGACATTTGTTATTTTCGCTCATTTGCGAATGTGTATTTGACTGGCATGTGGATCTATTATGAATGTTTTGAAGCTTGAAGTACATGTAATTTATAATAATTAATAATTAGTATAGGGTACTAGGATGATGATTATCTGATAACCATGTACACATGATGGTATAAATACGGAGTCATCTTTACCTATACAGATAACCGAAACATATCTTATTTCGTCGTACCCTTGGTGGTTTACATGTAGTACATTCTCAAATACTTTTGTTTTCTAACTTGAATTTCGATTAGGTGGTTACTCCAGCCTGCAAAGGTTCTGGGTATTGTTTAATCAAACTTAGGATATGTTGCCTGCTTTTTAATTTAGTATTTTGACTGTTACCTGTGATACACAGGCGTCATAACCTCTGTTCCCAACTAAATTCCATTTCGTTTATTTCGCCCATTGTTTTATCGTTTTGGGCAAAGCGTTTTATTAGAAACTGGGACCATACGCTGCTGGCCATGGAATGGTGTGAAAATACCTCATTGAAGGTTCCATATTTACCTTCATATGCATACCATCTTTGGAATGGTTCAAATTTCTGCACTATTGACTTAATAAATATTGAGTTCTGTCTGTTCAACCTGGGGCTAGAGTGCGTGAACGGTAACAAGCACGTTTCACTACCGTGCATGAAAAGTCTCAATCAAAATAAGTATTACAGTCGAACAGGAAATGCAGCTTTCAAAGAATGCAGTAAACTAAAAAACACGCGAAAAGACAAACATGAATGGCAAAGTTAATAAACCGATACTGCAATTTTTTTGTATTTATCGTGTTCGAAGATTTCCAGATTTTTCCTTTTATACTTGTTTTATTATCTTGTTTGTATTCTGCCAAGTCATTGAATACTTTCTTTGTGGCTATCTATGTTATTTATATAGATGCCCATCTTTGTGTTGTACTTGTATTGCCTAACGATGCTGCCAAGTTTGTTAGAGTATATAGCCTGTGGGGATTTCTTTGTTTACGCTGTTCCGTTTAATTGGGTTGACAAAAAGAGTAAGACTGAAATTTGGTGCCCCATAAAACCTGGTTAACCCCTAGTGACCATTTTACCAATGACCTTTCCCAGGGAATACCCCTATTGTCAACACTTTTACGTTTTATATTGATTTCAGTTATTTTTTGTTTTACTTATAAAATTGAACTGAAATTAGAAATAGTGTAAGACCATGACAAAAATGTGTCATTTTTTCAGCTGTCAGTGTCAGTTGTGCAGACAATATATTGATCCAGGTCGTATGACGCTTTGGTCTTTAAAGAAGGCGCGTCGATGACACATACAGGTGGGAAGCAGAGTGGTTTTTAACTCCGCCGTCCACTTATCATAGCAACACATGACAACGGAAAGTAGTACGTCATTTTCCGTCAACGTAAAAAAAAAGTGAAACGGCCGCCATTTTCTTTTTTTTAAACGCGTAATCTGGAAGATTGTAACAAGTTTATATGATTAAAATTTCAGTTCCCCTTTAAGTTTCGTCATCTTCAGCTGTATTGACTTTTAGATACTTTACTGCGCGAGAAATTGCGAGATTCACCCATTTAAAATTTCTAAGCGAGGGGAAATAACTCGTAAGAGATGCCATTGTTAAAATGCGTTTAAAAATGGCAACACTTGTGTTCTTTTCTAATGAAACACAAGGAGATACTAAAAATATGTTGTTTAAGCTTAAATAGTACATGACGTGTACTACATGTTACGAACATCATGGTATTTCTTTATCAAAATTACACGCTAAAACGATATAATTTTCGACTCGGCACTGTCGGTCAAAAAATATAACGAGTGTCACTGTCAGTCATTGAACGTCTACAGGTGCGTATTCGGTATTCGGTGAAGGGGCTCACGCTAAAGTCTGAAAAGTAGTCTGTAGCCTATATTTAAAAAGGTTGACCGCTGTTCAACATGTTCAACTCTCGGTGTGCATTTTGATGGCCAATCTTGAATGATGGTGGCCACCCGCTGGTGTGTTAATGTTTTTTTTATTGTTTTTTTATTGGCGAGCATCACCATATGCAGCCATATTTAAAATCTAAATACTAAAACAAGCAGTCCAATTTATTTGGGTATCCCTCACCGGCCCCTCCTGCCCGTGACCACCACCATCACTCACCCCACCCATAAACAAAATAAAAAGGCGGATCTGGTCAGGGTCCGGGTGTCTCATTGGAATCTGGGAAACCGCCCTACTCCTACTTTTGCTTATTAAACATGCTCGGAGAATAGTCTTCGATATAGGAGGATTTATGTCCCCTTACGATGGACGAGGCTAATTGAAAATGACAAACACACTGAGGAAACTCAGTGGCACCGTTGAGTCTTGAACCCGGATCCTGTGCTTTTAAGTGCACCGCACTGTCCACTAGTCTACACTGACACTTGACAAATAAATATAATGGCTTTAATATGTCAAACTAGTATAGACATGGAAATATCAGTTTCCAGACTGTAATTAGTGGAAAGCGGTCACTAAGTCGACCTTGAACTAGAAGTATGTTCCATCATCCATGAACACTTTCTTCGCCTTCTCACAGTGCTGTTTGCTTATTTCCACGGTTAGTTTGCAGGTTAGGCTGATAAATAGGGCATAACTCTGCCAAAATGAAGGTCAGAGGTATTGCACATGTGTAACAACATTCTTGAGATGAAGCTGTGTGTGAAGTTGCATGAACATAATTCAAATACTTTTCAATTGATGGCCAAGGTTAAGTTGCAGGTTAAAGGATGACGGACGGACGACGGATAAAATGATCATCGATAAGTGTCTGCCATCCTAAGCAGTTGACCCAAAAAAAAGTTTTCTCATGTAAATATATCCGTCATGCGGATATTTTTTATGCACTCTTCAACCGGATGAATTTTACTTGACCAGGCTAGACCAGTGACATTTGCTTTATCAGACGAGTACCGCTAAGTACAGCAAAACGTTTCGAGATGCTAATTTCAGTGCTTGATGTACACTTCAAGATTGCCATCATCGGCCCATGTGTCACTTTAATTACAAAGATCTATTTCAAAAGCTTGAATAAACAATAAATAGATTAAAATGACCTTGTGTTCCCAAAAGGCAGTTTTTCAGTTTCAGATACATGACTGTACGCAAATGGAAACTTTTTTTTTTTTACATAGATCCAACTCCGAACCAAAGAATAAATAATACAATATTTTATTTATATTATATTTATAAACTTAACATCTAATAAATACTACAATAATGAAATTTACTTCATACTTACAACAAAAAAATCAATCGTCATATAATTTATGGCCTAAAATATGGTAAAATGATATTAAACACCAAAAGTTTTTTTGAATGTGAGCAGTATGACATTGTATACATTTGGTGTTTTTTTAACAGCTTTACACATTATATAGTGAGTCTCTGTGAGGTATAATTATGTTCATTTTTTCATTCTTTAAAATAATAACGTCTGCTCAGTCCTCGGGATTGCCAAATTGAAGTCACCATCATGATCAGGCGAACACATCTCAAGCGGGATACGCAGTAACAAGTATACACTGTAACGCATAAGGCCGAAGAAAAATTAACCGCGTTTCTGATTTGGCCCAATTAAATTAATATATTTCCTGGAGTTTAGAATCTTGCGATCACATTAAAGTCAACTTTTTTGGTTAAATCCTTGTCTTTCAGGGTTGCACTGGTATTTGAAGAACGAAGGGCATCTGGAAACCAGATGATGTGTCTCTGAAATGAACAAAACAAGTTGTTAAAAAGGATGGTGGTGAAAAATATATAAGCCATATGATATATGCATGGAATTTCACATGAATCGACAGAGTGTCCTGTTATTTTTAAAGGAAATTTAACTTGGGCTGTCGTATATAGGCACTACTAATCTATTATGATACAAATTTTCAATATATTTCACCTTCTTCCCCCCACCCACCCCCCGACTGTTTCCTTATAGAATTACTGTACGGCGATCTTTTAATGTTACACAGGTATTGGCTAAACCTAAACCTGACAATGTACTGAGTATATTACTGTTATCACTCTGCATCTATATGATACACATTTCCGTCAAACTCCCGTAATCAAATCCATTAGCTGTAAAAACAGTGTATGTTTTTTAGGAACTTTTAATTTAATCAAATCCATTTTTGAAGACGGTACGGTTTCTTAAAACAGGTGTGGGCGCTTCTATTAGGGAAGGCGCTTCTAATAGAGGAAATACGGTATTAATATATAGGTAAATTGACATCACAGAGAAATGTAAACATTTTACCATCAACTTGTATGGGTTTTGTGTGATAAATAGAATCTCACAAAATCATCTATTATTTTTTAAACTCTTCAGCAAACATTATTTGATGCTCGACAAGCCGTGCATTGTATATTTTTGCCAACTCGTTTAATAAATCCACACTCGATCATGGAAGATCAGCTATTATATCCGCCGAGAAATAAATATTTAATCATTATTCTCTCAGTTCTGCTAAAATCAACAAAATATTTTGAAGTATATTAATTTTTTTATGTCATACATAGAATGAAATATTACATTTTCATATCGTGCCCGGCCTTCGCCCAAATATAAGCTCTCGGGCAGATATTGGCATCTCGGGGCAATACAGGATGAGATATGGATTGAATGTTGTTAAACGGTTCATCAGCACAGTATAGGTTATTTAGAGCTGCCCCAGAGAGAGGGTA
>JAWPHD010015415.1:0-55482 GCA_037043455.1 Cyrtodaria siliqua | reverse complement strand
TACATTGTATTTAGTATAACGGTATGGTGACTCATATACTGAACAAAAAAGGAACCTACCGCCGATGTTGATGCTGATTATATAGGCAGCAAAAGTGGAAACAGATAATGATATTTTAAGAATAATTAGACAGACCGCCAACAATAGTCCAAAGAAAGATGTTTTTGTAAAGTTAAGTACACAAGGGAGTTAGCCCCCTTTTTCTTAAAACATGCATTTTGGCCAGAAAACAAATTAAATCTATGAAAATTACCGAAATTTGTCCAAGACAATATTCTCTATATGTTCCTTACCAAATATATAACAAAAAAAACATAACACAAATTGTATAGATGGCAGCTTTTGATTATCAACGTTCATCAAATTACCTCCCTTTAACATTTCCATATCAGCAATAAAAAGATTATTGTTAGGCAAATTTTAAACTATTTAATGGGATATTTACTAACTTACAAACATCAAACCTTGTTTTATTAAAACGCTGTGTAAGCTTTTATACGCCCTCAACATCTGGCCTATGGAAATACCAGCAAAAAAAGTCGGACGTTTTATTTTTTGTTCAGTATATGTTATTTTGTCGTAAAAGTCAAGTGTTGTGTAGAAAGTGTTGTGCAGAAAGCTGTGCATGTGTTCTTTATTCATTATGATTGTGTAACTATAACACATGTCACCTACGTTTCATATGCCGCTTTTATTAATAGCAATTAAAACCACAAATATGACGTCACAATAGGATCCACAATTAAAGGGTAACTTTGACGTCAGTATTGGTGAGTGAAACGAGTAATTGTTTAACATAAATCGCATGCAGTTATTTAATACAAGTCGAAATAAGTGACATTGTTTTACTTTATGTTTTAGATCCGCCTATTTGCGCTTCTCCAAGGATACAGAAACATGCAGCGAGACTCGGCGAAACTGAAAGTCTGAACTGTCACATGTCGGGATCTCCGAATGACGTCATGATGACGTGGCGTTACCGGAAGTCGCATACTCTAATACGGACAGTTCAGTCAATAGCAGAAGTAAACAACAGAGACCACGCTTATGGATCGATTGAAATAGAAATTGGGTAAATTTTAGTAAATGTTTCTGTAAATATAATACTTTTTCTCCATCATTCAAATTATTTTTTCTTGACAGTTTTTCAGTTTGACAGAAATGGCTGCATTTATTTCGTGTGTTTTTTTTAACATGAAAACAACCTCTTTAAAACCCATGGAAAATCAAATGTAATTACAATGAAACTGAATATTCAATTATTTATATTTTATAACGAAATTGCAATAATACACATGGAAGTAAAGTATTTCAAATCCGTGGGCGAATCACTGTAATTAAAAGCAACTAAAGTTCATTTATTTATAATTATATGCTAGATATTGTTCTTACAATTAAACCCAAATGGCTAAACATTTTTTTAACCCTTTAAATACATTGAAATCAATCAAGTTCAATTTGTCATATTATGTTACTGATGTAAGTGACAATTATTTTAATGTAGTCTCTTATACTTCTTTTAGAATGCCATAATTAAAATCATATGTTATGTTTTATTCTATAATTTTTTTTGACATAATAGAAATCTCTGTTACGCAAGCCATGCCTCCCACTGGATGACACTTATCAACCTAGTTAACATTTTCGAATGATTATGAAAACAAAAATCCCGGAGAGTCTACCAGGTCGTGTTTTGTACAAATACAAGTAATAGCATTCAGTGTATTTAATAATATTTCTGTATTTCAGTTCAGAATTACAATATGCTCTTGTTGAATGTTATGGAAACAACACAGAAGGAATGTCAAAAATCCATGCGTTTTCCAAATTGTACATCCAGGTTAGTTTAATTTTACCAGACGAATTTTATAATTTGTAGTTATAGAACCACATAATGACATTCAAGGTCGTATATACGACATTGTGATTACATTATCAAGTTAATGTATACAAGATAACTATATCTTAATGATACAAACGGTAAATCTGTTAAGCATTTTATTTGTAAAATCGCAATGTATTTCAAGGTAGCACGTTTTAAGCTTTTTTCTATGCCCCCACCACCAAATGGCCGAGTGTCCGTCCGTCCGGAAACGTTTGTGTGTCTATCTCCTCCCACAGTTTTTAACCGCTTGTTTTGAAACTTTACAGGGTGCTTACCTATGATGTCAAGATGTGCATGTCGATTCGGCGTCAAAATCGACCGTGTATAAACGGAGTTATGGCCCTGTTTTCGTTAAAATCGTTTATGTCTATATATCTCCTCCCACATTTTGCAATCGTTTGTTTTGATGTGAATGTCAGTTTGATTCCACGTCAAAATCGACTTTGTATTACCGGAGTTTTAATTTCCAGTTAAGAGTCATGATCATTATTCTGTGTCATGTTTATAATGTATTTGAAAGTTTAAACCATTGTTAGTAAACTGATATATTATGTGGCCTAGTATAAACTAGTACATGATCGAAAATTAACTATTCCAGGAAGTCCAGAAGCACCAACCAACTGTTCTGTGGAAACGAAAAACAGTAAAATCAACATGTTTTGTACCTCTGGATTCAACGGAGGATCCGAACAGATGTTTATGCTTCAGCGATTGGTCGAAAGGGAATTCGAAACGGTGTACAATAATTCCATGCCTGACTTTACTTTTGAAAGTCATGAAAATGTCACGATACGAATGTGCTCAGCCAACAAAGAATTTCCTGATATTGCCATGTGCGGAATGCCACTGCATGCTTATGTCCATTTCTCAGGTAATATTCAATTTCACCGATTTCACTCAGTATGACCTAACTAGTATTTGAAAGTATCTAAATGTATGTATGCTTACTTAAAACATGTTGGCAGTCAGATAGATTATATATTATATGTCGGTGTGATATAGTTTCATTACTTGTTGTCAATAGAAATACTTAAAGAAACTAACCGTCCATATAACGCAAACTTGCACTACAAACCCGTTTATCAAAACTCTAGCCAAGTGTAGGGTCATATAATAATGAATATGTGCCGATTAAAAGTATAAGTTTATTCAGTGTTTTTAAAAATCCGTGATTGAATATGCGTAAAAGGAATTATAAGTTGGTCACTCTTAATTCGACTCTCCAGTTTTGAGGCTTGGCCTGTCTGCTTAAAGCGGTTTATATTGTGTCTATAGAGTTTGGACTCTCAAAATCGGTGAATTATATATATATATATACTTCGTCGTCAGTAGGTAAAGAAACGGCTTTTGTTGGCGGGATAGCTACTTTAAATCTACAGGTACTGAAGATTTTTTTGTTTTACAAAGGTTGCATGTTATACTAAGACTATCAGCTTCTGCTTTTATCATCAGTAAGCCAGTCTTTATAATTCGTTTCCAAGAGCAGGCTTTAGTCCGAAATCGGATATCTCTGCGTCTTGAGAATAAACGTCGAAAGAGGCGACCATATGTATATTATTATGCAGGCCCGTAGCCAGCCCTGAAGTTTAACCGAGACAAATTCCCTTTTGTGGGACCCGGTGGCATTCACCTCCCTCTACAACCGTATTTTGTTTCGATTTCCTGCATTTTGTTGCATTTCCCGGACAATGGTTTCAGTTTTAAGCATGACATAGTCAACGATTGATAATGTATCGATACTGAAGTTGTTTTATGTAAAGTATAATGTAACAGAGGTAACCGCCTTGGTGTGCCTCAGCCTGTAATATGATACTGTTTGTTTTCAACATTTGAAATATTCGTTTTGCAGATTTCCCACTAAGCGACCCAGTAGTAGAAAGAGAGGCAACTTATGATGCGTTCATAGCAGGGGGAATTATTGCGTTTCTCGCAGTTGTGATACTATCAGCAATTATAGTTATTTTTATTATCCGGAAGAAACAGAAGGTTTGTTTTAAAGTTCAGCATGCACGTTTTCCTTTTCACACCAACCAACGCTTGACTTCACGAACAGCACTTGCACAGCATGTTTACAATAACAACCCGACTATAAATAACAACCAACCAGAATGTAACACAAGTAGCAATGCAGAAAATACTTCGCATGGCAACAGGGAGTATTTTAATCCTGAAAAGAGTGGTGGGCAAATAGTATCAAAGCAGTTCTTGACAGACGGCAATGAGAGAGCAGTTCATTTCAACTATAAAGTGACATTATACGGATACGATCCTATGCAGAGTATGAGAGAAAAGAAGAACGATAAAACCGAAATGGATGAATTGTTTATGATATGATCATTATGTAAAGCATTTTCATGAAAAACAAACGAATGCACTACCGTGCATTTATAGTAACTGTTCACATGTCGCTATACGCTTAAGATACAGACACTTTACAGTTACACATTTTACTGCTAACGGAAAATAATGGATACGACGCCTGATAAATGGCCGTCAACACGTGTGTGTAAAAGAATACGACAATTGCCCAGGTCCTCACATTGCCAAATATAAAGCGATTAATGCAGCCGTTTACCTATATTTACTGCTGATTTGGATAACCACCCCTAGATAACAATGAATTGTTTGTGTTGGAAGCAGACGACAATCTCAGCCATGAATTGTTCGTGTTGGAAGCAGACGACAATCTCAGCCATGAATTGTTCGTGTTGGAAGCAGACGACAATCTCAAATATAACACTATTTGGATGGCGCTAGTCTGACCACGGACACTTGATTCACAAAGATAAAATAATCATGACAGATCTTATGACAAACACTTTTTCTTCTGAATAATTCATTTTGCATGTCGAGTTCAACCAGTCCGATTTGTTTGTGTTTTACTTGCATGCTGTATTCCCACTTTTGCACTAACCGTGTATCTCTTTAAGTAATATAATCCTATTATCCCTTAATTGACTGCATGTTTCAGTACTTCTATAAATATGTGCGCTTTCCATACACATAAGTGCATGAGGAATTTTTTGACATATCGCATGTGTGCTTGAGCAATATAACAATAACAGAGTTGGTATAGATGAGTTCGTGTACACTTTCATTAATTTCTTTTTTCATTTTATTTTTTTCATGGCTGTACTCATGCACATCATATAACCTATCTACACTATCAGTTACAGAGTTTTGAATGCATATGCATATAAAACATGCACTCTATGCATTAAACACTTATTAATATGTAATGTTTAAACAGTTATTAATATGAACATGTATCTAAGCAAGCTGAAGAATTAGATTAAAGTAAATTTACATTTTATAATCAAGCATATGGAGTGTCTTATTAATTTAATTTAACCAACTCATGATTTTAGTTGTTATTTGGAAAATTCGACAGCCTTGACTTAAAGGTGCTAAGCTAAATTTGGCAGATGCTGTACATATACCTTATTCTGAAACTGCCTTATTGTAAATAATTAATTTAAACTGAACATGCTGCGACTAAATTTAACTTTTTAATAAACAGCTACATTTTAAATATTTATTTATATAAATTACGTTATTTTGATTCCAGGATCGTACTGCGAGCAAACGAAAAAAACGCGTCTATTAAAGAAATATTATCAAAACATCAAAAAGATAAATCACGTAAGTGCATTCACGTCCTTCACGTGCCGCAGGCATTCACATGTTTAGTGTAATCCCTTTTAAAACTGGAAAAAAACAATGCAATGAAAATGGTTTAACATGTTGTTGTTGTTGTTGTTGTTTTGATAAAGTGGGAGTACACATGCAAATACAATACGTGCATTATACTCAATTTTTGAGGACATGGTAATTGTGTAAACGTTTACAGTTTTTTGTTTTATGTACAAGTAGATGGGAACACAAAACTAGTACAGAATATATTACTTTATTATTTTGAATCTAAACAAAATCACCCCTCAGAAAGCAATTTAAGTTTTCTGTTGTTTATGGCAATGTAAATGAGCCGAATCAAGCACAAACCATGATACAAACCCAATTATGCCGCATGTGTGCTTTTACACTTCAAGTAAACTACGGAAAACATGAATTTATATAATCCATTTAATTCTTATAATTCCAATAGTCCATCTTTTTTTTAGTAAATAGAGGATCTTAAGTAAATTTATTAAACGAGTTGGCAAAATGATATAATGCGAGGCTCTTGCCGAGCATTATTTCATTTTTGCTAACGAGTTTAATAAATTCTATAATGAATGAGAACGAATGTTAGGTTCTATTTATCACATAACTAACACATAGATTTGTACTGCATATGTCCATCCTTTTAACACACGACAACGCCATAGAACGTGGGAATGTATTGGATCATTGTCATTATCGATTTTTGGTGCATAGTTATACCACTAGTGGAATATCGAAAATATACAATGGTATTATTACACTCCTACACCTTAAGTTATGTAATAAAACGCTTGTATACAACGCATAAATGTGTCAAATTTCCATACTGACGTGGTAAAAGGGTAACCTTTGTTTTTCTCGGTACTGTACAACGACGTTAAATAAAAATATATGCCTTGGGTTACAAACGTTTATTGCAGTATGAACAATGATCACGTTATGCGATTTAACGGGTAAAATGCAGCAAAAGTTATCAATTTCGAATTTATTGTCTAGATAGCTTGTACACTGCAAGCACCATATGTAATCAAAAAATCAAGTTCCTGTTCCTGTTGCCGTGAAACGTAATTTCGCATTTTTTTTCGTGTCGTATTCCACATCTTTATATAATACCCTTATAAATTTGGCTTGTGTGACGTTTTTAATTATCTTCATGTACAAGAGCAATTTGAACTCTGTAGGTTTCATCTACAGTTTTCAAACGTTCAGTACTTGTTAAACTGTACCAATAGCTATGAACGTTTCATTGAAAATATTACATCATTGTCGTACACCATTTTTCAGATCGAGAAGGAAGCTGGGGGAGAATGTTTAAAACAAGTACGGAAGATAGAGCAGAACGAGAGCAGAAACAACAAGCTACTCCGGGTGTACGACGAAGTGAAATTGTAACAGATATCGATGCCGAGGATGCATCTTACAGGAATATAAACGTAGTAGCTAGTACACCATGCTATTCTTTTAAAAATTAACGTATTGAATGTAATACATCAACCAACCATCCAGTTGCATTTAGTTTTGAAGATGAACTTAAAATAAATGACAGTCCAGATATTCTTAGTGAAAGCACAGGTTTTGTACTATCGCCTATTAAAACACGCCAATTATACACACATGATCATCATACAGCCCTCGGTTATTTGGATGATGTTATAGAAACTCACGACTCTCCTGCACATGTACAGGCTACTGTTTTTGACGAACTAACTCTAATTGGTGACATTTCACGCGTACTAAATCAGGAATCAGCCTACACTAAATCAGATAAAGGCAACGGAAACTGGGAAAAATCCCCTGAAAAAGGAATTACTCTTAATGTGGATTACAGTGCGGGAGATATTGCTGAGGTCCTATATAAAACTAATGATTCCGATGTAAATGCTGAATAGTAAAAAACACAGACGAGGATACAAGTAATGTTATTGACGGAAATCCTTTATATTTTCCTATGGACTTTAGCGAATGTATACTCACAAATTATTCAAGTCAAACATACGAGTTGAACAGAGCACCTTCTGCTATAGAAGACAAATCTGAATGCATTTCATCGCCCACTTTCTCACAATCACAGTTGACAGAAGGCACTTTGGTTAGTTCTTTTATATATACATCAATGGATGCAACAATAAATACTTAAATCAATAAATTTGAAGAAAAACAAGCATCAAGACATCTCAGTAAAGCTTACAGTTTTCCCTATCGATCTCGCCGATAAAAAGAGGAATCTATCCTAAAATCGCAGAGCTCGTCTAATTTGAACGAAAATGCCGACAGCATGGATACGAAAACATGTACAGGACAAACGCCTTTAGTTTCTCATGTTATAGATGATGGTGCAAACAGGGTCAATGCATTAACATCTCAGCTAAGTAACCATCATGACGATGGTTCGGATGCAACAAGCTTTACAAGTGCTCGGGATAAGACAACACTATGGATAGTTTCACATTCTAACTTAGCTCGTATTCTAACTTCACAGATAACCCTAATGACACAATGCTTGATATTGACGAATTCACACTTACTATCACCAGTGAAGTTGACACGCGAATAAGCTGTGAATACATAATCTGTGATTGTGGAGGAAGGAAATGGAGACCATGAAAGTAGAATGAAGAAAACAGAAGATACTAATGCCATGGTGGACAATAACGATAAAGAAATTTGTGTGTGACGATTCAATATTTTGTGAAGGTGAACATTCGTTGCAGTCTCAATTAAACAATAAAGATGAATTTACGCTTACAATCAATGAATCACCTACGGAATTCGGAAGTGGAGATTACGCAAATGCTATCCTTGAAGATAGTAATACTGAAATAATAACACATAATGGGCATACCAATGAGTTTACTAGTGTTGCAAATGTAGTTGTAGTTTCAGAAGCGAGGACATCAGAACATAAAACAGATAGGGAGCACTCGCCTCTCCGAAGGGACAGCTTTATGGAAGCTATCAGTAACCCAAATAAAACTAGCTTAAAGGAAACCGAGGACAGCAAATCTCCTCTGGTGTCAGTCGACTCGGATGCCGAAGGATGTTTCTTCAATTATGGGTTTGAAAAAGTGCATCCACCGGCGACCTTTCTTCGAAAGATTCAACTGAAGTAGGAAAAGAAACGAATGGCAATATAAACGAGGATAAAACCGAAATATACATTACTACATATTATTGAGATACTATACTTGTATATATACTTAACTTAAGAGAAGAAAATAATACATAATCTGTGCATTATAAAGGTGTCTTATAAGGGTATAGGTATCTGGTGGATATGTAGCTATATACAACCATGTAAATAGGATTTGCACAAAATGTGACATTATTCATCTATATATAATTAGTGCTTCGTATATTTGAGCTATCTTTATATTGTTACATCAAGACGTGTGTAACTATTGAGTATATATTAATAAATGCATTATAACTCTGCTAGTTGACTTTTGGGAGTTTTACAACATGAATTTACTCTTATACTTGATTTATAATAACATGTACAACGCGCACTTGCATCATTCTTATGCAAACTGATATTTTTATGAGAATGAGTTAATATTTTAAAGAGAAATACAAGAAAAGGTTTTTGTGATCATAAACCACATATGAATATGTTTAAAATGAGCGTAAGCCACGCGGCTCAGTGGTCCACTGGGTTTCGTATGTGTGTCAATGTCTAAGCATCTTCCGTGGAATGGTGAAGTACTCGGGCTGTCCCGTGTATCCGATTTCATCACCATTTATTAAAAATACCCCGGTTTTTATTGAGAAGTGCCAAGGTATACCAGACCATATTACTCGCCGGCGACCGGTAATACGAAAGCCTACTGACAAATGAATTGAAAACGGTCAACAGCTAAAGAAACTTCAGATTCAACCTTTTTCCATATCAATTCTACTGTATGCCGTTTTATCAGCCCATTCAAGAATATGTGTTTTAAGTTCAAATTAAATATGCAATATGTATCAGTCATACCGTTTAAAGAGTATGTAAGCATGCTTCTTTTAATCGATGTAAGCTCATGTTTCGTCAATCTTCGCAAACAAAAGAACGCCTGACACCGAGTAAAATATGCGTTACAATCTAAGGGATATAATTTGTTGTTTACTATAATTTCAGTTATATCAATCATTGAAGATAAATTCGTTACAAAGATTTCCAGCAGGGTGTATGGCAATATTCCAACTTGATTGATTGCACTTCAGCCTGAGCCGTAGGGTGAAATAAAATCGAACATATTTCTATATTTCCATACACCTTGCCTGTGTAATTACTAATACTATCATCTGAGCACGTAATGGATCCATATGAGTATAGTTGATAGTAAAAGAAGAGCACGTGTCCCGGAATCCAGTTTAGCCTTCGCCCCTCTCTTTCCTAAATAATCTAAACATGTGTTTTTACACAAACGAAACTAGAAATTGTTATTGTCCATGGGACAAAAACGTATGGCTCCCCCACTCGCCCGAACAGACATAATTGACGACTCTAGGTCCAACTGTTCTTTATTGATCTGAGATCGTTTTGATATTCAATATCCCTGTGACTGTATGTACTATCTGTATCAGTAAGGCCACATAAAAAAATATGTGTGGTTCAAGTAACCCGACCGACCCTATTTTTTTAAAGGGCCGACCCTAAAACTTCTTATGCAAAAATTAAAAAAATTAAAAAATTAAAAAAATAAATAAATAAAAAAATAAAAAAATTATAAAAAAAAAAATTAAACAAAAAATTAAAATTAAGAAATATTTAAAAAAATAAAAAATTAAAAAAAAAATCAAAAGAAAATCTAAATTAAAAAAAATAAAAAATAAAAAGGGGTCATCTACTGGTCATGACCAACCATCCTTCCAAGTTTGAGGACCCTAGGTCCAACCATTCTCTTGTTATTGATCAAACATAGTTTCACCGCAACCTTGACCTTTGACCTAGTGACCCCAAAAGCAATAGGGTCATCTACTGGTCATGACCAACCATCCTTCCAAGTTTGAGGACCCTAGGTCCAACTATTCTCTAGTTATTGATTGGACATCGTTTCACCGCAACCTTGACCTTTGACCCCAAAATCAATAGGGTCATCTACTTGTCATGACCAACCATCCTTCCAAGTTTGAGGACCCTAGGTCCAACCGTTCTCTAGTTATTGATCGGACATCATATTAATAGTCAAGGTCACCACGACCTTGACCTTTGACCTAGTGACCCCTCTACTTGTCATGACTAACCGTCGTTCCAAGTTTGAGGACCCTAGGTCCAACCGTTCTCTAGATATTGATCGGACATCGTTTTGATAGTCAAGGTCACCGCGACCTTGACCTTTGACCTAGTGACCCCAAAAGCAATAGGGGTCATCTACTTGTCATGACCAACCATCCTTCCACGTTTGAGGACCGTAGGTCCAACCATTCTCTAGTTATTGATCGGACATCGTTTGTGACACAGACAGACCTACGGCCTTGACCTTGACCTTGTGTCCCCAAAATCAATAGGGGTGATCTACTTGTCATGACCAACCATCCTTCCAAGTTTGAGGACCCTAGGTCCAACCATTCTGTAGTTATTGATCGGACATCGTTTTGATAGTCAATGTCACCGCAACATTGACCTTTGACCTAGTGATCCCAAAATCAATAGGGGTCATCTACTTGTCATGACCAACCATCCTTCCAAGTTTGAGGACCCTAGGTCCAACCATTCCATAGTTATTGATCGGACATCGTTTTGATAGTCAATGTCACCGCAACATTGACCTTTGACCTAGTGACACCAAAATCAATAGGGGTCATCTACTTGTCATGACCGACCATCCTTCCAAGTTTGAGGACCCTAGGTCCAACCATTCTGTAGTTATTGATCGGACATCGTTTTGATAGTCAATGTCACCGCAACATTGACCTTTGACCTAGTGACCCCAAAATCAATAGGGGTCATCTACTTGTCATGACCGACCATCCTTCCAAGTTTGAGGACCCTAGGTCCAACCATTCTGTAGTTATTGATCGGACATCGTTTTGATAGTCAATGTCACCGCAACAATGACCTTTGACCTAGTGACCCCAAAATCAATAGGGGTCATCTACTTGTCATGACCAACCATCCTTCCAAGTTTGAGGACCCTAGGTCCAACCATTCTGTAGTTATTGATCGGACATCGTTTTGATAGTCAATGTCACCGCAACATTGACCTTTGACCTAGTGACTCCAAAATCAATAGGAGTCATCTACTTGTCATGACCAACCATCCTTCCAAGTTTGAGGACCCTAGGTCCAACCATTCTGTAGTTATTGATCGGACATCGTTTTGATAGTCAATGTCACCGCAACATTGACCTTTGACCTAGTGACCCCAAAATCAATAGGGGTCATCTACTTGTCATGACCAACCATCATTCCAAGTTTGAGGACCCTAGGTCCAACCATTCTCTAGTTATTGATCGGACATCGTTTGTGACACAGACAGACCTCCAGACAGACAGAAAGCACAAAATCAATATGGCTCCCCTACCACACTTTGTGTGGGGGAGCCATAATTATATGGTCTTACGTCCAGTAATGTAGTCATATTCGAACAGCAATCTTGAGAGTTTCCCATTTTATATCGTCAAAGCGAACAAATAGAACAAATAAGTCAAAGTGAACAATTCGCAAGACTGTTACCTCCTTTAAAGGTTTTAAAGAACTGGTGAAAAACTGATCAATCAATCAATGCAATATATTGCAGAATTGTATTCACAGTCATGCGAGAATCTTTGTTTTATTAAAGGCTTGCCTCTAGAATTTGTTTCCAGAATATATATTTCCTAGACTTTGACTATATATGTGTTCTGCATAGGGAGAATATGTGTTCTGCCAAATTAAAGACGTTGTATGACGTTTAGTTCATGCTTTATATCCAATCAAATAATAAATCGGGATCAACAGTCCATGAGACGGGACCACCCGACGTTTGGGAGAGTGGTTGTGCAGCAAACTTCAGCAATATTTACTATGTATAATGTTTTCTTGAATACCGGATAAGGCTATCCACGTTTTGCATGAGGGTGGAAAATCTTATCTGTATGGGTAAAGATAAAAGTCACGCGCGCACCAACATCCCTCGGTATAAGTGTTTTAATCGGAACCGCGGCAGAGGATCCGATAAAAACACGTATACCTCGAGTTGCAATTCCCTATCTTCACCGGATATCCACGACAGATTCTTATAACCTTTTACCATTGTCAGTGAATTGTTTTTACA
Organism: Cyrtodaria siliqua; assembly: GCA_037043455.1. Classification (NCBI taxonomy): domain Eukaryota; kingdom Metazoa; phylum Mollusca; class Bivalvia; order Adapedonta; family Hiatellidae; genus Cyrtodaria; species Cyrtodaria siliqua. The sequence continues at coordinate 42,696 of JAWPHD010015415.1, read as the reverse complement.
GTAGTTATTTGCCGCAACAAGTTATTTTGTGCAAATATGGTTAACTTGGCAAAATTATTTTAGTGAGGTCAATCTCATTTCCTTTTGAGGTTGCTTTCTCAATAAACTCTCAATCAACATAAAAAATCCCATTAATTGTTCTATTTTCCATTTCGCAATACGTATATGGAGAAAGATACATTTCACATGATATTGTATAACCGTTTTAAAATTCATTCCAGCATAATATGTGGGTGCTAATCTGTTTTATTTCAGATTATATAGAGTTTGTCCATTTTTGCTGAATGATCATTAAAAGATAATGAATGTACCTGGTTAATTTGATGTATGTAAAATACTTTTGCTTATTTGTGTTCTTTAATTTTATAAAGTTTAATTAAATGTCTTATTTACACCGCTGGCATCCGTTTGATGTCAGGAACCATTTCCCTGAGCCGAGTAGTTCAAGGGAGAAAACTAGTATAGTTCACAGTAGTACGTATTACTGATAATAATGTCCCTTAGTCCACATTAATATAACTGGCTATGTTTACGGTGCTGTAATGTGTAATTTAATTACCGTATTATTTCTAAGGAGCCCACTTATTATCAGTTCAATTGAATGGATCGGGTTTTAACGGCACACCAATACAAAAAGGTTACATGGCGGCAACAGGAATGGACATTGCAGATACATCTAGACAAAAATATGCAGGATGGTTACACATTGGAAAATGGGTGAACTAAGACACATTTGGTGGTAATATTAAACTAACATGCGATAACAAAATTAATTTGATGTTCTTTGATGTTCTCGTTATGGGTTAACACTGGGATGAAAATCCACAAATAGGTTCCTATTCTGGTTAACATAAGCAAATAATCTGGCTGTTTAATTACTCATCCGTATTCGTCTCGATTGCAAATACGTCAAATCGTTTGGTGCATTCGTAAATGATAAGAAAAGCGTTGCAGGAATAATTCAATAAAATGAACATTACACAATGTTTATTGATGCAATATAATAAACACTCTGTAATGTCAAAAACAATTTGATTTGAACTATTCAAAACAGGTATTCCATGATTTGCAAATATAAAAGATTTGCAGAAAAAAATAAGTTTTTAACAAATCAAGATTGCCGTGTGTCAATATAAGCCGGAATTGAGAGAAACAAATATCATAAAACTTTAGTAAGGAAGTATTATAAATAGGGCTCAATTTCAAATTAATCGAATAATAACTATTTGCCACAAATTCATCAAACGTGGCGCACGGTGCTTGTCCGATTAATTTCCACCAAGCATCCATCCATCTCCATCTATATCCACCCACAAATCCATTCTCTCTCCCATTTCTACCTCCATCCCTCCCAACCTCCCTCCATCCATCCATCTTTATATACTGCTACACACTCCAGCTGCACCGTTAACAGAAGTAACGTACTGCAGGGTATGGCTCTCGCTGCACACGAGCTGACGATAACAAACACTATTTTAGATTACTGATTTAGAGTTATTTGTTGAATTACCAAATGAAATTATTCAAATCTGAATATGAGACAGTTATCGCAGACGGATCCGGATGCGAGATGAAAGATGAAGATTCAATCATATATGCAACCACTGGGGATCGAACCCACGGTGAGGGTTGTGGTGGGCGGTGGGGCAGACATCTGCAGCTCCTGACCTTACAAACAGCTAATACCTAATATATGTGCGGTGGTTATTGTATCTAGTTTATGTATAAGGGACAATGAATTCGGTAATAATTTTGATGATTTTGTCCACATATAGTTAGTATAGTTAGGGTCATTTATGATACAAAAATAATTACAGATATATCTACAAACGGTTTTTAGTTATGTACAGTAATGTATGCATATGTATATATAAAGTTTAACAAGCGTTCAGTCATATCCGACGGTGACTACTGTTAGCATTGAGCTATACGCTCAGTTGTATAGTGCTGTCACCCTGGAATACCACGCCGTGGACACATGCCATGATACCCCACCCAGTCTCAACATAATGACACGGGGCCGACTAGTCCTATAACTACACTTCACATGTTTAGCATCCAGGAAGAGAGCTACTTGTCTTTGGTAAGACCCGGCCGGGGACTGAACCCACGATTTCTCGCATGCGAGGCGGACGCTCTACAACTACACCGCGACTCATTTTTTGTACAATATTGCTAACATATTCTGACGCATAAAACGAGTGTATGCCGATTGTGTTGCAGATTTATCGATGAGTGATATTTACCATTTAACGTTTAAACATTGAAACTGCCCTCTATTTTCATTCGTGTGATCGCTGGTCTTGCGGCTGCCAAAGAATTGTACTTCAAGGCCTTGTTCAGAAACACTGGCATGGCCAATACAACCCACATAACCAGTTGAACTGTGTGTTTGAGTTACATGACGACGGAAACTATTAATATATATTTTTTGTGTTACAGAAGTGACTGTAGTAGTTTTTAACAGCAAAGTATATTGTGTATCCTTCTCGATGCAAACAGGAGTGTCAAACAATATATTCCTCAAAATACTTCCGTCATTGCTCGACAGTTCAACCTCCATAGAAAGCAATTGATCATCGTTTGCCAAAACTTCAAGAGTACCACGATAGGGCTGTTCACATGTGTACAAACTAACACCAATTAAAGTTACAGTCTCTGAACACTGAAAATCTATAGCTTCTGTTGAACCATAATCGAACGAACATGTTTCGGTTGGTCCATCATCGTCAAATCGTTTTATTTGAATGTATATAGTATCCGGTTTTCGGAGCTTGGTCAAAAACATGCTTTTCCTTTCTGTTTTTGTTGTCAAACACTTGTAAACATCGATCTTTTCACCATCGGTCAAAAGTTCACCGTCCGAGACGAGTGAAGTAAATATTTCTGCTCTCATGAGTGGGAATCGGATCAAATTTATAAGGTCCCCAAGGCTTTCTCTGGAATTCGCATCGTTCTTATCCCTTCTTTGTTTTCTACAGTCTTCTTTAGCCCATTTTATACATGCTTCGTATACATTTTGTTCTTTAGCCTTAAGTAAATCGGATGCAATAACCAAACGCAGTACCTCTTTTCCGAGAGCTACACAACCGTTAGATTTCAGTACTGTATCACCATTTCTAAACACGAATGACAGGCACTGCTGCACAAGATCCTGCTCATCAAACTCGTGCGCTTGTTGTAGAATCACACACACATTCTCCGTAGATATTTCCGATTCCAGGTATTCCTTACACTTCGCCACCAGAGCTCCGACGTCATACTTTTTCCCTGCATAGAGTAAAGACATCACCGTGACTGGCGTGATATCACAGGCTTCGGTGTAAAGGAACCTATCAGAAGTACAAATGAAATAGTTTTATTTGAATCACAGAGAACGTTCCGTACAAAGAAAATGCATACGTTTTCGAATGTACATAAATACTTATACTTCAAAGTGCATGTATGTGTAAGGACATATATGTTTTGTTTACATTCCATGAATAAATTCAAAGAACGTGCGTTTTGTACTATACCAAAGTCCAATATGTTAACTACGGTGTCCGGTTGAGGCCAGATACAATGTCGCGTTGTCGGGCGTCGCATTGTCGCGCACGACAACGCGACATTACGACGCACTGTCGTAATGTCGCCCACGACAATGCGACATTCTTTCAATTGTCGTAATGTCGCCAACGACATCGCGACATTACGACAATTGAAATAATGTCGTGTTGTCGTTGGCGACATTACTACTTTGACTATATATGTGTTCTGCATAGGGAGAATATGTGTTCTGCCAAATTAAAGACGTTGTATGACGTTTAGTTCATGCTTTATATCCAATCAAATAATAAATCGGGATCAACAGTCCATGAGACGGGACCACCCGACGTTTGGGAGAGTGGTTGTACAGCAAACTTCAGCAATATTTACTATGTATAATGTTTTCTTGAATACCGGATAAGGCTATCCACGTTTTGCATGGGGGATGGAAAATCTTATCTGTATGGGTAAAGATAAAAGTCACGCGCGCACCAACATCCCTCGGTATAAGTGTTTTGTAAGAATGTCGCATTGTCGTGGGCGACATTACGACAATGCGTCGTAATGTCGCGTTGTCATGCGCGACAATGCGACGCCCGACAACGCGACATCGCTACATCGCGATACGACATCGCGACATTGCTATACGACATCACGACATAATTGTCCCGATGTCGTATCGCAATGTCGCGATGTCGTATCGCAATGTCGAGTTGTCGTATCGCAATGTCGCATTGTCGTATCGCGATGTCGCGATGTCGTGTTGTCGGTCACATTGTCGCCAACGACACTGCGACATTGTATCTGGGCCCATCCGGACACCGTAGTTAACCGTTTTAGTTTCTTCCTGTTTAATGAAAACCAAATGTACACATCTAAAAGGGAACCACCATGGGTAGGGTAGGATTAAAATCGTGTTCATTAACACGCACACATTTAAAATAAAGTCATTCGGTAAAGTGAAAACAGCAATAAATTACAGAATATCAACAGGGAAAACATGTATTTTCACAAAGGTACACTTGTCAAAAAGTCTTTAGTTGCAACTAAACTGGGATAGTGAAATGATTGATGTATACAAATTAGTATACAGTTTTACCAAAATGATAGGCCATAAATAATATCGATATAGAATTATATGTTTTAAAGTTCCGTAGTGTTAACGTTTCGAACTCCTTTTGGTTTAAACATATTTTATTTTTTCATATATGCAACTCCTGTTATATTTTATGTATTATATGTATTATAATTATTTATCACATAACGTCCCTTGTTAGCAGTGTCTAACACTCATTTAATATGCTATTGTATGACACACGTGTAATACAACCTGGAACGATTTTGACTGGTTGAGTTAAACCTGTAACACTATGCAAGTTTATTAACTGAAACTATTTTATTTATTATAGATTCACCCAGATCTGAGTCAGAAACTTATTATTTGTGACAGCTTATAAAAAATAATGCACGTTATACAAAACATTGTTGTTGGTTTGTTAAAAAGTTGGCTTAAACTGCTATTTTGTAAAGAGGTAAAACACGAACTCTTTTATACGCAACGTTATGTGTGAGACGCGACGTTACGACGTCACATATTTTATGACGTTTTGGCGCTAAAGTGTGTCTGACGTCGTGGCGGTACCATGTACATCTAAAATATTTTTTACTAATTTGATTGCAATGTTATGTGATAAAAAGTATCTTAAACTCGTTCCCATCCATATAAGATTTATGAAACTCGTTATGAATTATTTTTAATTTTAACTCGCCAAAAGGCCCGTTAAAATTAAAACAAATCACAACTCGTTTCATAAATCTTATATGAAATGGGAACTCGTTTAAGATTCTCTATATATATTTATGTTTCTTAACCTGAAGTAGCTTTGTCCAAATATCTTGTTTAGAGTATACAGTAGTATTATAAAGGGAAACAACACCAGTTTCAATTTTGATACGATACGATACAGAACAGCATGCGGCTTGCTCGATTAACCATACAAACGTTTAAATGGACTTACGATGATAAGTATGTATTAAAAGTACCTAAGAAGATGTTTGAAGCATTCCACATCGAGATCTGGGATTTCAGTCGTGTCACGTGACTCTGCTATGGAACCGCAAAACATAGCATAAAACACGGGACTTCTGCTGACCAACATGTATTTATGGGCCTTCACTTCGTGTCTGTCTTTTCCTACCAGAAATGTAACGTCGTATATAATGTTGTTCTCCAGCATGTGCAGATTTGTTTCTGCCAGTCTTTTATTTCTCTGCCAGCCCTCTGCCATTTTGATCTGAAGAAAACGAAACAAGAGCGGTGACGTGGATTGATATTTATATATTTTGACTCATGAATACATGAAATTAAAAGACTCAATAAAAAGACTTTGCTGCTTTATTCCCTTGGTTGCTGCAAAAGGATTGCCCTTAATTATAAATAATGACTGTTCCCTAGTCTCCCCTACACAATATAACAAATACGGGTAGTAGCATAAGATGCTTATCATTATTTCGTTTTCAATTCAATCAATGTTGTCATTTCCATTTACTTTATATATTAACAATAGGTTGTAATATTTTAAACATTAATGAGGGTCTTTCGTTTATAAACTGAAGCTATCTACATTGGGCCAACGCTGGCTAATGGTTGTACGGTTGGTTTAACGTTTGCGGTTGGTTTAACGTAACATCGCTGTGTATACGTTTGGCCAACAAAAGACGTTAGAGGGCGTTGGTCTGCCTTCGTTGGGCCAACGTCTGTCGGCCAAGTAATATATGGAGTATGGTCTCATTGAGTTGGTTAATTTAAACATCGAGAAGGGCGTAGCCCATCGAGGAGTTTAACCCAACCAACGCAATGAGGCCATACTTTATTTGTTTTGTAGCTTGTCCATTTCAGTTGTCTGCCATACTATAACTTCCATTATCTATGCTACAACAATATTTGGATTATCAGTATGCATAAATAAAACAATTAGTACTGGACATACGGTTTGTGTTTGTTTATTGTGCAGGTCATGTTACCGTGTACTTTGTGCTGCCTTACGAGTAAACACTGGTTGCAGCGACAAATTAAAATAATTTTGTAACACCGTGTTGGACCAATAGTGGGCAAACGTTAGGGCCAGTGTTTGCCAACGTTGGCCCAATGAAAACAAAAACAATCGTTTTCATTGCAACAATGTAACAATGTAAAAGTGTACGCCAACGCTGGGCAAACGCTTGATCAATAGGTTTGTCAACGTTTCACCGATGAGCAAAGTGACGTTGGGTCAACATTGCGTACTAAGTATACAACATGGGTATGCTTACTATCTGGGATACACGTGACCCCGTAATAGGCAGTGGTTACTACCAGGTTACTACCACATTATGTACGGTGACGAGAGTATTTATGAAATACACAAAAATCAGCAATTAGATATATATTATTGTATCTAGAGAAATATACTGAAGCGAAACAAAAACGCAACTCGGGAATTTCCGCTATATATTGTATATACTGCACACTTAATTCCACATAATATCCCAAAGAAATCCCAAAATGTTTTATAAAAAAAACAGTTGCAGATGTTTTAATCACAGTAAACATTGTTACAAGAAATTCATAAATGCTAAAGTTCCTCTTTGACAAATTGAGCCATTTCAGTAGTGTATTTAACGTAAATAGTTTGCAAAGTTTTGCACATGCTTGAACCTAACACGTACTCTGTCAATAATGAAACATTGAAGGAATACTAGTCTTATGTGTTGTTTTAGTCTTTTTTTTGCAAAAGGAAAGGTCTTACGTAGCCATGTACCATTCGATTAACAGCAGCATACTGTACATACAATATATAACAGAAATTCCCGACTTGAGTTTCTTTTTAGTTTCAGTACTCAAGAGCGCTCCCTTACCGGTTTACCACCACTAATTACATGTAAACCTCCGATGTGTAGTCGAATGTAGTTCCTATAATAAAAAGTAATCCCTCCTTTTTTGATGGAAATGGGCATTATAAGTAGGAAAAACTGCCCATTTCTATTCGATTTTATGGTTGTATGTATAAGAAGCGTATTCATAGGTTTTACTGGATCACTGATGGACATTTTCGAAATTTCGACTCTATGCTTACACTTTGTGAACAATGAAAACAGTCAATCAATGAAAACAGCTGTACCCTTCACCCGTTTAGTAAACAAACAAGAACGTTCTTACATGTCTTGTGACCCCACCTTTTCTGGTGATTTTTAAAGAGGAAAATTAGTTTTCTATATGAACATTACACTGCTGCATTATCCATACTTGATTTGAATTTCCTCGTCCGTCGGATGGGGACGTAAACCGGGCGGTCCCGTGTATCGGTCTATCATCCGAGCACGTTAAAGAACCATAGGAATCTATTCGATAATAAGAGTAGGGCACGGTCCCGGATTCCTATGTATCCTTCTCCTCTCTCTGGGGCGGCTCTAAATAACCTATACTGTGTTGATGAGCCGTTAAACAACATTCAATTCAATTCAATTGATTTGAATTTGCAGCAAATCATTACTATGTGACACTTTAACATTGGTGTCTATGGGGAAAATAATTAGTGGTTTCACACCTTACCGAAATGATTGTGTTGCAGCAACGTTGTTGCAATGTTTTTGCAGTGCAGTGTTGCAGCAACAAGATTTTATCGCCAGAACAGAGTTTTTGCATGTATATACGGTTGCGGCTAGGGGCAACATCATTAGCGATGTTCTTGCCAGTGGCGTAGTTGCATCTAGGCATTGTAGGCACGTGCCTACACATTGTCCCGAGAAATAAAATAAAAATGCCAAAAATGCAATAAAAGATGACGGGGGTAGGTCAGCTCAAACCATAAGTAGACCTATGCATTAGTAGTAACTATTTTATTTGCCATGATTGTGCAAAATGTCGAAAGATTTTGAGAAAATAATTATTCATAGATTAAAAAAGCTTTAAATGGCGGGTTAAAAACATATTGTTTGCTGCTTAAAATACCGTCAGAATGCAGGATTTGGCTTCTTTTAAAAAAAAGTCCGGGGTGGGGGATGCCGGACCCCACTAGACGTTGTGCCTATACATTGATTTAGGCACAGCTACGCCCCTGCTTGCAACATATAAAATATTGTAAAAGTTGTGGCGACATTATGGCGACAATGAAAAATGTTGCCACAGAAAAGATGTTGACAACATATTGAAAACATGTTGCAAGGTGGCAGCATAGGTTGAATATTTTTAAACCATTAGAGTTACCTTCCTTGCAAATTTAAATTTTATTGGCAATGAATGCATGTTAATATATCTGCTGTTATTCAAGTTAGGTGAGTTTCATTCAAAGTTACTGGTTTTAAATAAATACTTTTGTTGTACAGTGAAGACAGTACTATATATTAATGTGATTTGCTATTATATTCAGTGGTATGACTATGAATGACTTCAACATTCAAGTTTGCAATGTGGTTTTGCGGCTCCATTTTGTAATTGTATTTTGATCGTTCTTTACTTTAAAAACTGAAATTTATATTATTATTTTTTAAACTTCATTACATAGTAGCCAAAAAGTTTAAGTCAGCTATTTCATCACTTTCGGCCTGTCTTCCGTCTGTACATCCACCAACAATTGCTTTAAACAGTATCTCCTCTGAATTGTCCTCTTGATTTTAAGCAATAAGGTTCTTCTTTTGTTCTTTAAGGAATTTTACTGGTAGCTTCTAGTTCTTGGAGTGGGGTTGGTATATGCATATGCTATTTAACAAACATAACCAGTTATATGCTATTGTACAATGCTTTGAACGCTTCAACAACAGGAGGAATCATGATTAAGAGACACATTCCTCCATCACGAATTACCAATAATTTCAGGAATGTTACCAAATGTCGCCAGAACATCTCAGGAATGTTGCAGCAACGTTGCAAGAAAATATTTTAGGAATGCCGCCAGAAACTAATTGCATACGAAAATCGATATTGTTGCAACGTTGCAGCACCATGTCGCCGGAATATATTTCAACTTCAGGAATGTTGCCGCAATGTCGCCAGATCGTCTTAAGTACGGCAATATTGCAGCAACGTTGCCAGAAAGTTTTCAGAAATGTCGCCAGAAACTAATTTGCATACGAAAAGCGATATTGTTGCAACGTTGCTTTAACATGCCGCTGCAATATTGCCACACATTGTCGCCACAAGCCTTGTATTTTGATAAGGGTTTTCAAATTCAATGTGTTTACCTTAGATATTTCCCAGTACCATTTGTTATGTATTATAGTTATATTATTAGTTTGAACTAGAACAAATTCGACGGCGCGGCCGTCGTAAAATACCCATGTTTTATTCACACGGGTCACTTCACCACCCCCCCCCCCCCCCACCCCCGAACACACCCAAAAATAGTGTTGCTCTTGCACGCCGTCATCATATGGTGATGCTATACCCTAAGTGTGGTTGAATTCCGTTCAGCGGTTTAGGAGGAGATGCGGTAACGGACAGACGGACGGACGGACGAACGGAGGCGATTTTAAGATACCCTTTTTTTTCAAAGACGTGGGTATAAAAAAAAATCATTTAAAATGTTGCTTATCTTTTAGAGACGTTTACATACACCAAGTTATGTGCAAGAATATGGAAAAATGACAGTGTAATTGAATTTTTAGTGTATTTCACCTTTTGATCCCCCTGAGGGACCCTGGGTGCAGAGCCATCATCATAATGTTTCATTTGAGACATAATTACAAAATAAAAAATGACCCCAAAACGCGCCCGCCCACCCACCCTGGGTCCCAGGGCAGACGTTCAAGTTTGCGAAATATAAAAAACGTTTGATATGTTGTTTATCTTTTATAGACGATAACATATACCAAGTTATGTACAAAAATATGAAATCAAAGTGCTGAAGGCACTGATGGGCGGTGCTTTTGTAAGTGTTGGAATGGATGGGAAATGGAAGTGCTGTAAATATAACTTCCATGATTTGTTTTTTTACATTCAGTGATGTTTCAGATTATTGATATTCCTTACCAATTTCGTATTTCATTTTCATTTTATCATTTTTTGTTCATGTTCATTAAAGGTCTTTATCATGATCCCTGCATTGTTTCAGGTGCCATCTCGCTCACATCAAACGAGTAGTGGCAGAAAAACAATAAACGTGGCTCCAGCGTAAATGGAGTTTCTACGATAGAATTTGCAGCAACTCTGCAGTTCAGGGTGAGAAGGTTCTAGGCCCATTTTCCATATTTTATCTCGATGTACATGGAGGATAAACCTGGCATGTCCATGCCTGTTAGGCGCCATATAATCTAGCATGTGTTGGTGCGCCTTAAAACCCATATCAATTCAATTCGTATTTAAACATATTTTAGCTAACTCATATGGCCCGAATTAGCTTCCGTAGATTGTTTTTTAAGCAAGCTCTTCAGCGAGCACTGACTGTTCTATTTTTAGTAATATGATACATTTTTTATAAACACAGACGTCTGCTTGTAGCACGTTTTTAACTCGATTTATAACTTTTTAAACAGATGATAAAAAGTTGACTTAGTGAAATTTTGATAAAATAGGTATGTATGACCTAAATAAATAATAAATTACCTTTATTCTGAACATTGTTTCTTATTTAGGGCATTAAATGATTAAGCGGCCTCTTGTTTACAAACACCGACTGATCGTCTGTCAAATGCGTCTTAATCAAAATCTCGGAGAAGAGCGTATTAATACATAAACAATCTAAGTATTTACTTAGGAGAATATTTGTTAATTAAACAGTAAGCGAACACCCAAGGACAATATTTGTAAATTACACAGTAAGCGAACACACACCATCATTTTCTGTCAGTGATCACATAATATCGAATTTATTAAAGGCATGCATGAAAGACTACTTCTTTTAGCGTAGTGTTGCATAGTGTTGCATTGTGCTGTTAGGTTTGTCACATTCCTTGGATTCCATTGAAAAAAACCATTATACCTCTGACGGTGCTGAAGCACCGCCAAAAATGACAGTGTAATTGAATTTTAGTTTATTTGACCTTCTGACCGCCCCCCCCCCCCCACCTCACCCCACCCCTGTGATCCCCTGGGCTCGAAGCCAGAAACAATAGTGCTCTTGCACGCCGTCATCATATGGTGATGTCATACCCTAATTTTGGTTGAATTCCGTTCAGCGGTTTAGGAGGAGATGCATTGACGGACAGACGGACGGACGGACAAACGGAAGCGATTTTAATGTACCCTGTTTTTTTTCAAAAACGTGGGTATAAATATGCCACGTTAGCACGTATGTATTACAAACATCATTATATTGCAATAACATTTATGCGAATCTGCTTTCGGTTTCAAAATATATGACAGGCTGGTAAATCTAAATATGCTTTATGCAAATCTTACAAAATATTTAATGACTGTTTATCTTGAGGCTGTAAATGTGTATGTTATACTTAAGGTACTTCAGCAATTTGAATTTGCCAACCTGTGACAATGAAAACCATTTCGATGCAATATGCATTTTAAGCACAAGCTAAGGCATTAAATCAAGTAGTTTCATTATTTATTATATATATAGCCCATATAAAGAAAGAAATCAATAGTAAAAATGCAATAGTTTAGTAATTATTTTAAATTTAAAAAACTCCATTTTCCTGCATCCGCACAGTAATATTCAGAGAAGCAAATTAAATATTATCAATAGCAATGTAATCTTCAAAGTCTTATCTAGGGCAGCTGAAAATCCATTTTTATAATTTGTATACCAATCACTTAAAACTTTACAAATATTGTACATGAACACATTCTCAAAATCAATTTTCAATGACCATAATTGGGTGACAATTTAATACACTAAGTATAGAGGTTCCTGAAGGTTTACATTATCATGACATAATAATGCAGGTTAGTTAGCCTAGGTAATTGCAATGTATGCATGGTCAAGCACACTACTATTGATTGAATACACACATCTGTTTACCTACCTGGCACCTCATTTTTCAAGCATGATCTAAACATGCTAAGTAACACAGGTACATTTATAATATTTCTGGGATACACCTCTGTGTTTGGCCAAATTTGAGCCAAAATGAAATCAATTTCAAAATTTTGGATTTCAACTGCCCTTGTTAAGACCACAGAAATATTTGTTGTTAGATCTGTGTTAAGACTGACAGGATTATATGGATGCTATTTGTTTTTAGTTTAAGGTTGTGGATATTTATAGGCAGATGCACAAAATATGGTATATTTAATGTCAGATTGCGCCTAAATTATAACATTTTTGGAACACGTTTTTTTATTCTTCATTTGCTCTTATATATGTTTTGTACAATGGAAATCAATTTGTTGCGTTATTATCATTAATTTCTTAAATCAGCCAAAATGAATTTTCAATTTCACAGGAAGGACTCCGCCCAATTCAAGATTTTGAATATTCTTAACGAACTGTAATATGTGTATGCTATATTTAACGAAATTAAACATTTACATAATGCATGCAGTATATATGGCGTAATTACCTGTATCGCTTCGAGGTTGCAAATATAACTGAGCTCAAAAAATCACCCAAAAAAGCTTTCTCGCAATTTAAGCGGCATTCCGCATGAGATTCTCACAAGCGTTAGAACAACATTTCATTACATATTTTGTTTAAAGGAAGTACATCAGGCTTTTCATGGGGGTCTAGGTGTCCGACTTAAAATGAACTAAGGCAAAACCTTGAAGTGAGCACAGAAAATAAAAGTACATTTTAAACTGATAAAAATCAATGAAAGAACAATACAATTGAAAGCAACTCAATAATGTGGTCCTCTCAGGGTTTTTGGGGAACATGGACATTTATATTTGGTGAGCAAGGGAATAATTAGAGATTAATACATGGGTGGTGCGTTATTGTCCGTCATATCGGCCCTCGACCAATATCGGCCCTCAGGCCAAAGCCTTCGGGCCGATATTGGAGTCTCGGGCCACCCATATTTTAATCTTTTTATCATATATATACGCAATTTCATTAGGATTTTATCTTATTTTTTTTTTTTAAATAAAATATATTGAACTGTTAATTTATAAAATAAAAAATAGATCAAGTAAAAATAACTGAACGAAAACCACAACACAGTTTTAACTTTAATTGTAGTGTTTGTAGTTTATTCTCTCTTCCTTTTTTTCAAATCGTCCATTCCATTCCTATTTCGAATTCTTTATTTCCCGTTTGCTTGCTGTTTCATGGCATTTCTTTTAGCTGTCAGTACGTCCCTTAAATGCTGAAACTCCTTATTTGTAAAAGGAATATGATGCTCATACATTTTCTCCATTAAGTACCAGCTGATGATGGCCTGTACTGATTTTATCGAGTCTGGCTAGTTTTGTCGGACTATACTCAGAATAAAAACGACCAATATACCGTCCAACTGAACTCAGTGACGCCAATATTTTCATTAACTCTGGTCTCACCAGTCGAGCGATACCACCGTGAACTATTTTAAGGCCAGATTTAGTCTGCTTTCTGTAGATTTAGTTCTATTCCTCGTTTTGTTGACAAACGCTCCTATGTCAGTTTCATTTACTTCATGATGACTTTCCTCAACAATTAGTCCATCTTAGATAAGCTGTTAGCCACTGACGCTAACGTCTTCTCGCCGGGTTCCAATTTAAATAACGCTTATTTAAATGACGTCAGTTATGTTAGTTGACATCACTACGGTTACGTCATGTCATTAACGGCTTTAACGTCAAATCTATGCTCTCAAAAAACAAGTAAAACAAAAAAGGATTCGCCAATAATCGTAACGGGCAGGTGATGGGCAGGTGACGGTCAGGTGACCGGGCCAATAACGATCAGGTGACCGGGCCAATATGGACATGCATTTTCGGCCCCGTCACCTAAATTTGGCGTATTGGACCGCATTTATGATACGGCGCATTTCTCGAGATGTTATTGTAGGGTAATTTTGTGAATATTGCGGGCCAAAAATGCATATATATATATATGATAACACTAAATATGATTCACAAAGAGATGAGAGATGGGGATAATTGTTTTAATTTTAATATCACAGTCCATCTGTCCAGTCCTGATCTTTCCTTGAATAAGAACCAACTGTACAAGATGCAAGTTGCATTCACGTCAGTGCATGGATTTGAAGAAATCCAATCCAATGATTTTATCTGTGTGTGCCCAATGGGCCACTCCTAACAGAAGCTAGTGTCACCATCCAATGCTGGTTGTAAATCCCTGACAGAATAATGCAAATATTAGTCACAGACAACCATTTAAATATAAACAAAGGATAGATGACTCTTTTCTTAGTGTGTGTGTGGGGAGGTGGTGGAGGGGGGGGGGGGGGGGGGGGGGGGGGGGGGGGAGGGGGGGGGGGGGGGGGGGGGGGGGGTCAGGTCAGGGCGTGTAGTCTAGATTTTTCAGGAGAGGGAGTCTTTCTGAGGAAACCTTTCCTCTTTTTTTCAGGGTTGACGGGTGAGGGGGAGAAAAAAATTGTGTTAGGGGGAGATATTTTAAAACCTTTCCTCTTTTTTTTCAGGGTTGACGGGTGAGGGGGAGAAAAAAAATTGTGTTAGGGGGAGATATTTTGTAGATTTTTTCTAAGGTAGTCCGCAGAAACCGAGGTTTCGGGTTGGGGTGAAGAAAAACATAAATTTATTTTGTCAATAATCAATCATTTAAAGTTGGTCAACATCCGCTCACATAAGTGTGAGTACACAGTGAAAGCAATTGTATTTGTAATCCAAGTCTTCCAGATTACTACTGTTTACGACACTGATTTTTTACACGCGCTAATTTGCATAATCTTGAAAGTTTTCCGACCAAGACGATATATTGTTTCATATCGAGTGTTTTACAAATAAAAGGTATACCAATTTATGCACTCACATATGCCCCCTAGTGTTTGTGTTATCATTGTGCGCTATGTAGATGTTTGACATGTTCAGTAAATTCTTGCAGTTTTTTTATTCACAAATGTTTTTACAATTTACATTGCTTATTATACAGACATTCGAAGATGCTATAAACATGTGAAAAGGATTCAGAAGGAAGCTATATAAGCTTGTATAAATCTGTTTTCCTATATAAATGATATGGATACATGACAGTTGAAAACAATATATGTGATATTTTTGGAGTTTAAATATTGGATTGTTTTTGGATAACAACCAAAATAATTCCCACTACATACCTTTTTAATTCGTTCTGTTAAGTTAAAAAAACATTGGATATGAAGTGGTTTGGGGTGAGAGAGAGAGAGAGAGAAAAGGGAGGGGTCAGACAGACAGACAGAGAGAGTTGTGTTTTTTTCTATGTTTTCCGGAAGCACTAAGATCTAACTTCTTCGAGCTGGTCAGTGATATCTTTTAAAAAATGATAAATTATGTTCTTCTGTGCAAGTTAATAAGGACATTTATTTATCAAATTTAATAGATGATAGACACCTGTTTTGAAAAACGTTTTTGTTCTTAAAATGAAATCTTATTTTGAAAATTCTACAGTTTGTTTCATTTGATACTAGGGGATCCCCAGCAAGAAGAGTATTAATAGATATATTATTAAAGTCTTTCAATGCATTCATCAATCATTACATTTCTTTGTTGGTAAAAAATTATTACAGTGCAAAAGAAAATGTTTTTGTATCTTCAGTATTTCCAAAAGTACAAAGAGGGACTGTCAACAATGTTCTTGAAATAGAGGTGTTGATTAAGGCTGCTGCAGTGAGTGCGTAGACGTCTGTGTAGTATCTGAGCTTTTCGGTCACCTGAGTTGTACCACTTTGGAGTTTTAGTAATGTCAATATTTAGTCTGGTTTTTAAAGACAGAGACAGATTCTGATTGTTTTTAGTTCTGGTGAAAGGGCATTCCATTCATGCACAGCTGAGGGAAAAAATGAGTTTTTTTATATAGCTGGGTATTGCACCGGAGAGATTAAATGGAGACAGACCGGAGTTCATTTTATAGAATAATAGCAGTTTATGCTTTCTTCTTCTGTCTTTGAGACTTTTCCCACCCAGTTTCTTGATTAAGTTTATCTAAAGATACAAGTTTAGTTGTTCCAGTAACAATTCTGGCGGCTTCGTGTTGTATTGTCTCGAGTTCTTGCTCTTGAGCTATTGTACAGTTGTCCCAAAACTACATCCGCATACTCAAGCGTAGGTCGGATAAATGTTAGATAAATAGTTTAGAGTGATGTTCTGTCTAATGTAAATTTAAATTTCTCATAATATGTATACGTTTCCACGCCTTTTTTTTTTTTTCTTCATATTTATATGTTGATTCCAAGATCCATTATTTGATAATGGGATACCTAAATGTGTATGATATTCAGCTTCGTTAATAATAATATTGTTCATGATAAGTGGGGGATGTACTGGTAGTTTGTCTATCTAGAGATTATAATTGATTCGGTCTTTTTAGCATTGAAAATTAACCAGCCATCTGTCTGCCCAGTCTTGAATTGTTTTTAAGGTATTTATTGAGAATCGTTGAGCTATTGACAGGAGTGTCAACAATAAAATAGAGACTAGTGTCATCGGCAAAGAGTTTTTATAGTAGAGTTTGATGTTTTGCTACTATATCATTAATATAGACAAGAAAAAAGTAAAGGCCCTAAAATAGAACCCTGTGGTACCCCAGCAGATATTGATACTGTATCACAGAAAACGCCAGGCATTACTACAAGTTGTTTGTGATCACGGAGATAGTCCGTGAACCACGTTAGAAGTTGACCAGTAATTCCAACAGCATGAAGTTTGAGAAGTAGTCCTTTATGACAGACCCTATCAAAGGCTTTCGATATATCACAGAATATGGCCCTGACTTCTTTGCCCTCGTCAAGCGCTTTGCAAAATGTATTGTATGGAGAGAATAACTGGTTTACAGTTGAGTCGTTTGGGACAAAACCAGATTGGAGAGCAGTAATTATTTGGTGTCTTACAAAGAAATTAAAAACATGCTTATGAATAATTTTCTCAAAGACTTTGTCAAAAGTACTAATAAGGGATATCGGACGATAGCTTGATACGTCAGAGGGATCTTTTTTTTTAAATACAGCACACACGTACGCTAGTGATGGGACTTTACCAGTGTGTAAAGATCTATTAAATAGTTTACATAAAGGAGTTGATAATTCAGTTGATAACTGTTTAAGGAGTGTATTGTTAATTTTATCCTGTCCAGCTGCCTTGCCTTATTTTAGAGTTTGAAGCACAGATTTGACCTCGTCGGGAGTAATGGTGATTTGACTTAGAGATGGTCTCGTTGGGCACACGTCAATATAGGGGAGCTTTTTATCAATATCGTCAAGTATAGCTTGAGTTTGAAAAAATGAGTTAAACATGTTTGCCTTGTCTTTGTTGTCAGTAAATATGTTACCATTATGTTTTAACGGAGGTATGCTTGAGGACCGTTCATTGCGTTTAATGAAGGATTTAAGTATTTTCCACCAATCAGATGAAAATATAGAATCCGAGTTTAACTTATTGGCAAGTGAGTGTATATGGTTTTCTTTAGCATTCCTGATTGCACGTGTTGTTTCGTTTCTTATCTGTCTGTACGCTGTCCAATGATCAACATTGTTAGTAAGTTTGGCTTTGTCGTAAAATTCGTTTTCGTTTTCTCATTAGTTTGCGCACATCATTATGTAGCCAAGGTGGGTCAGAGGGTCTAACGGTTACTGTTTTTTGTAGGAATAGAAGCTTCTGCTAAGTTGAGTATTTTGTTTGTAAAGTTATCTGCATATATATCAATATCGGTGTCGAATAAAGAGTCTCAGTTAAGGAGGACGTATTTTATCGTATTTCCATATCGTACGCTTATCAGTATTATGCCTTGGTTTGTCGTATTTAAGCAAGCAATATATAGAACAATGATAGCGCATAGTTTGGTTTAGAAAAGGCTCACTAACACCACATATTGCTACACTTTCTAGGTTTGATACTAAAAAAAGGTCGATAAGAGATTGTGAATGTTCAGTAAAATGCGTAGGGTCTTTTATTAATTGAGTAAGGTTATACTGTTGTGATAAGTTTGTAATGTTTTTGCATGTCTGAGATTTATAAATGTCCAAATTGAAGTCGCCGGTAATAATAATGTCCGAAACATTTGTATCAATTGCAAGACCAATCGATAGTTCAATATTTTTGAGTACCTGAGATGTCGAATTTGGAGGTTATAAAACGTTCCAAAAAGTATAGTTTTGTTACAAGCATGAACGTCTAGCCATAAACATTCAAGATTGTCAACCTCAAGATCTAATGGCATGTAGGTTATGTTTTACAAAAACAATTATTCCTCCGTGGTCATCGGTTAATCTGTCTTGTCGAAATGGTTTGTTAAAGTCGGCATATAAAAGATCATCATTCGGGGTATTATCGCTTAACCAAGTTTCAGTAAAACTGAGGATGTCAAAATCGCGAAGATCAGCAAATAAAAAATATTTTTCAGTAGAAAGCTTTGGACGTTGTAATGTACTATAGATACATGTTGGTTTATATCCTATATTCTATAGGCATTATGTAATTCCAGGTGAGTACATGTAAGAGGGTGAGGTGCTGCCAAAAACCATACAAATACAAAGGAGAGCAGAGAGCTGAGTAGGGAAGGGTACGAATCATAGACTTAAAGTCGGGAAAAAGACATTTGAAGGAAATAAAAGTACATAACAAATTAAATTGAAGGAATTCTATAATAGAGTTCCAGGGATATCTGTTACAAAATAACTTTATGGCTGCTTGCTGCAATTTGCTAAGGAATTATTAGCGCTTGGTTAACATATACATAAAACACAAGTATCCCGCAGTAACTGGTGAATATAACTTTCGAAAACAACCTACAATTAGTATTTAAAACTATGCCAGAAATTAACTGCTTTGGTACTTATTTTTAAATTCATATGAACGTAGATTATCTTAAATTAAGAAAAATGTTAAATTGAAACAATATCGATAATATGATGACCTGTCTTAAGAGAAAAGAGAGTATGCAGAACATTTATGCCTAATAAATTTGCTAATTTTATCATCACAAATAGTATATATTTAAATAATTTGCAGCAGTTTGATATTATTTTCAATACACGTTTATATCTCGAACGTAAGTATGAAAATAACTAGCGAAAACAACCCCCACTTCTTTTTTAAAACTATACCAGAAGTCAAGAAAAACAAATACAGTGAAGCAATATCAATAATACGATGAAATGTACTGGAGAAAAGAGAGTATGAAGAACAGTTATGCCTAATAGATTCACAAATTGTATCATCAAAAATAGTGTGTATTTAAATAGTTTGCAGCAGTTTGACATTGTCTTCAATAATGAAACGACGGGCAAATGATCATGGCATGTGTGTGATAATTATTACAATACATTTATTGATTCTGCAGTATAATTATCATAGTATATGACCCATATTACCTAGTATAATATTTCTTATCATAGTAAACACATAACTACTAGTATGATTGAATTTCAGTATTGATCATCATCATCAGGTAGCAATCACAAACATTCACTCAAATATATGCTCAAACATATAAATGCATATGCATACATATAAGTACAAAGACGCACGCACGCACGCATGTACACCTCATACACGTACATATATACAAAACACGTACATATGCATAAGCATCTAGAAGCAAACGTATATACAAGAACAACATAATGACATATGAGTTGAAACCCAATATGATCGATACAGCACATAATTACATTATACATCTACATATTTTATTTTTTTTTAACATGAGATAGTTAAAGTCAAATTTCAATAATTTAGGGAGAAAACATCAAAATTTACACATTATTCCTAAACATGTTAAGAGTCAGAGTCAATGTCCAATAGCATTATAGAGCACACAATCGTTTGTACATGTGACATGTTGGAAGTAAGCCAAATGTTATAAACTTACTACTGTTAAACTAATAAGGACTTGTCTATGTATTGTATTCGTTGATAAGCTCTAACAACAGTGCATTATCGAAATAAAAAATACAAAAAACAATTTTAATTCCGAAGGTTCGAGGATAATGAGCCATGGTGATTCACACTAGCAAAACATAAGTTTGCAACTTTATATTATGTATGACAGTTATTTCCCCTTAGTTGTTAGCGCCCATATATAGTCTAAACATGATTTTATTCATGTCCCGTTGACCTCCTGCATTCGGTCACATGTCTTATTGAATATAAAGCTGAATGGTGAAAATAGTCGAAAATAGGTTTTGACTGCGACACGAGGCAAGCAGTATATTACAAATACTCACGAGCATCTTACAATACATTGCATGTCATGAAGTTTAGCAATAAGTGCACGTTTTCTTGGGTTTATATTCAAGGCATACACAGTGGGCGTATCCTGATCATATTTAAATTATTGAACAAGTTTAATAAAACATGGATTGAACTATCTATAATGTACGAAGGTATACATACATATAACTGTTGTTCTTTTTCGTACAAACTGTTGTTGACAAACCTGCGCTCGTGCCCGATTATAACTGATCACAAGAAAATAATTTTGACCTAGTCTCGACTTTCGTTCCAGTTCACTACGGGTATTACTGCACGTGTCAGTCAAGATTTGAGTGATTGACATACTCCTAATACAAATTTTAAAGTGTTTGCGATTGAACATAATGCTTTACTTTTCATCTAACTGTACTTTACAAATATATATCTCAATATTCGATGCGGAAAGAGGTTACTGCAATTGTTAATGTTCTAAAAGTTATTTTTATGGTAAATATGTCGATGCAAAAGTAAATTAATGTATGTTTGATTTCATCAGAGGAACGAGCGTCAACAAAGGGCGTCAACAAAGGTAATTATTGCAGTGAAAGACAAATCAGCAATATGTGTCTGTGTAGTTTACATTGCATCTTGTATGACCTGCTTTTGATTACAGAACATCGCATCGACTTGAATTTACATGCATTATATACGCATGCTAAATAAAACTATAGTGTCAAAATTCTTGTTTAATGTTATTGCATAGGAAACATATACAATTAAGCTTGAACTACATCATTGTTATTTTGTTATGATATTTTTTTTGAAATTTCCCACCACGAAACTGACCGCTTCTCTGAAAGCCTCAGTTTCTGCTGCACGTATTATATAGGACTTTGTCAAAGAGTCAGCGAGCTTTTTCTGAAACTCTATTCTAACCAGTCATAACGGAAACGTTGCATAGAAAACTGTTTTAAAGAAAACAAATCAGAATTTCCTAAAATTGTTACCGGTGTCTGCGTTAGAACAGCTTAAAGCGTGACGACGACGATTTACCGTCAAAATCGGGAAGCATAGATTAGCAATTATCTTCTTTTTATTTCTTTTTTTTTCTCTTCCGTTGCCGTAAAGTTCGCTTGCGCTCAAAGTGCCTTCGACACTTCTCGCTAGCTGTGCTCGCTAATATGAAATAGGCTAAACCTATAGGGCGAGCAAAGTTCATGTCTGATTGTGTGGTATGTGCACCGATATGTGCACAGATACCCGTTTAAAACAAAAAATATTATACTGATATATGTAGTATATATGTATTATACATGTCTATTAAAAATGTAATAGACATATAAGGCAGGCCCTCAATACAGATTACAGTATTGATCGAGTCCGAAGTTTTTCATCAATATATTCTGAAAATACACCAAATTCATCAAATGATGTGTAGAAAAGACGTTGGTATGCAACATAGAGTTAAAATACCTTTTGAACTCGAACCAGATACATCCCCTACCTCAACACGCCAGTCAAATTATTGGGATCTGGGGAATGAGGCTGTTCCTACCCCTGTGAGTAACATCTTGGGACCTACTCATCTTTTAGTCACTCTAGACCTGATTTTGTTCTAAATAGTTATATTTTTTTTCATAATGTTACTGTGGCAGTAAACAGATGCGATGGCAGAATGGTTAGCGTACTTGCCTCTGGATATAGAAGTCTGGGGTTCCGGAGGTTTACGTCTCGAGAATTGAAAACGCACTCCCTTAGATCTATAACTTATTCGTGCAAGATAGTTAAAAGTTACTGTGAAAGAATGTCATTCTTCCTATGGATGTAAAGTCATTGGTCCCCCGTGCAGGGAGAGACATACGCTATTCACCTTAAAAACCTCGCTGAAATTCTGTGTACAATAGTATTGGAAGAACGAAAAAGAAAGAAAGAAAGATGGATCTGTAAATTAGCTTTGCTCACTAATTGTTTACTAACTCGAAGGGATATGATCGGAACAATTTCAACAGATCTCGTGAGGTATTGCTATTCCGTAGGAGGCTAGTATAGTGCGTACCCCGCAGGTTTGTACGAAATACCCCTCTCACGTACCCAAAGTAGGCTTGTCAGCCGGTTATACACCGCATATAATACAGGATGGAACTGGCTGTAACGCCTTATTGGAGTGTGTGAAATGGATATTCCAACAAACCTGCGTTGTACATACTATAGTAGTTACATACAGAATACAAAAACCTAGCGCGATCCGTTACAATTGGTCCGATCATATCCCGATTGAAAGTATGGCGGCACAGAAAAGTCATCTATAATAAAGTATATAAGAGGCTGAAAACCCTAATTGTGTGGGATAGGTATATATAACAAACGTGCGGGTAGACACTATCGTCATATAGTATACCAATAACTAGCGAGTTCCGTTGAAATCGGTCCGATCATATATGGTGGCCCAGCAAATTCAACATATATACAGCTGAAAAGCCTACATGGAGTGTGTATGATAGATAATTCAAGCAAACCTGTGGGGTAAACACTATACTAGCGACATAAAGAATACTAATATTTAGGGAGATCCGTTGACATTGGTCCGATCATATCCCGATTGTGGTTGCCAAGCAGTCATCATATAAGACAGTATAGAAAAGACTGAAAGGCCTACTTGGGGTGTGTGTGATAGATATTTCCAACAAACCTGAGGGATACACCCTATACTAGCGACATACATATTACTAATATCTAACGAAATCCGTTCAAATCGGTCAGATCATATATTGTGGCCAAGGTAAATCATCAAATAATGTAATATGTAACTTGCTGAAAGACCTACTTGGGGTGTGTGGGATAGGTATTTTCCACAAGCACTTAATAGTTTTTGTATTTTTAGCACAATATACTCTATTATCAGTTACTTCTCTGCCATGTTTTAGTAAATCTCAAATGCAAGAAACTCATCGGGACTTCAAAATTCAAAAATTGTTGTCATCTGTCAGTGTTTTTGATCACCTAAGCCGAAGTCTCAACGTGATGTTTTGGAATCACTCCGTCCGTCGTCCATCCGTCCGGTATCTGTCCGTCGTCCGTCGTCGTCGTTATCTTTTGCTTCTGACGACTTTTTCTCATGAACCGCTTGTCGGAATTCAACCAAATCTTATATGGATACATTAAACTGGATTTTATAGTTGCACCAACAGCTTAGGTTATTTGGCGACATTCCAGCTTTTTATTGGTGGAGGAAGACCCCAGGTGCAAACCCGGGCATTTTTTCGTGCACGGGCGCGCTCCTGAGTAGAACCACCGACGTTCCGCAAGCAAGCTGGATAGCTTAATACTCACATGCTAAACAATTCTGGCCCCATGGGGAATCGAACCCACAGCGGTGAGGGACATGTGATTTCAAGTCCGAGACCACTCGACCACGGACGACCCCAAGTTTATGTGAAGCATTATTATATGTTTGTTCGAATGGTGCACCTGAGGTCATAAATGCCCCGCATTGGGGTTTATCAGTTTCATTTAACAAATCTTAAAAAATCTTCTGCAAAAATACAAGATATAGAGCTGTGATATTTTGCATGTAACATCGTCTTATGGTCCTCTAACTAGTTTCTTCTAATGGCCTCCTTATCTGGTATTTCTTAATTGCTTTTAGACCATAATTCCGAGCACAACACAATAAATATGCAACATTCTTTAATGTTTATTATGTGTACTGGTCACAAATGCTTTATTGGGTGGGCCTCATAATCTGAAGAAAAATTGAATATCACACTTTGCTCATGAAATTGTTTTACAGTTACCTATAGAAATTCTCTCTCCCCCCCCCCCCCCCCCCCCCACCCCGCCCCCCCCCCCCCCCCCAAATACAATAGGCTCGAAATGTGTCTTTAAGTGCAATGACAAACCATTTGACAAACAAAGCTAATGCAATACAATAAAATATAAATCGGTACATTCATCGAAAACACAACACAGTATATCAGTATGATGCAATATGAATCAGTTTAACGCAAACACATTTAGTCTGGTAGTAAGTAAAATAATCGGACGAAAACAAAGTCGGTGCAATGCAAACACAATCCGTTCGACAGAAACTGATTTCATTACGTGCAAAGTGAAACGGTACGATGGCGGTAGCACTGTCGATATTTGCCACATTTCTTGCAGGGTTATCTTCCCTACATAATTACTGGCTTTATGATAAATCAAAGCACTAAGAGTGCTGAATGCGGCGGGGTTTGTGTAACGAACAAAATTTGAATAAGATGAACATGCAGTGAATAACAAAGTACAGGAAAAATTAAAAGAAATGGGGCAAAAATAGCGGCCAACGCGAGTTGTTCTTGCAATTTGAGCATTTTGTCAATTGGTATTGCGTTCAGATCCGATGGCGGTAGCACTGTCGATATTTGCCACATTTCTTGCAGGGTTATCTTCCCTACATAATTACTGGCTTTATGATAAATCAAAGCACTAAGAGTGCTGAATGCGGCGGGGTTTGTGTAACGAACAAAATCTGAATAAGATGAACATGCAGTGAATAACAAAGTACCGGAAAAATTAAAAGAAATGGGTCAAAAATAGCGGCCAACGCGAGTTGTTCTTGCAATTTGAGCATTTGTCAATTGGTATTGCGTTCAGATCCGGAATGCCCCTCAACTTTATTGGACCCTGAACTCTACAGTCTATGAAAGTTTTGATGAATCCGATCTTAAATAATGTGGCATTCGTGGTACAGTGGAAGAGTGCCTTAATTGAGGTCGGAGGGTCCCCAGTTCGATCCTCCTCCGCACCATGTTCGTTGTGTCCTTGAGCAAGAGACTTTACACACATTGCTTAGTACTGGTTCTATCCAGGAAGCCTGCACATAATACCCGAAAGGGGGTGATGCAGTATTAATAGATAGATAGAGATAGATAAATACAGGAGATATAACGACAACAAGATTTCTATATATGCTATATGCTATATACCAACATAATAACAATCCAGTGGTGTCTAAACATGTTTCTTCATTTCGTCTTATCATAAATAATAATTCACTGACATCGATCGTGAATCATTAAACAACTTTCGAAATAGCTGTTGCTATATACAATTATACATAATAAAGCAATAATCATGTTGTTTTCACGTTCTATCTGAAGTAAAATGCCGTAACCACAACGTTTTCCCCCAATATGATCAACTATTTTATTAGGTTAAACAAGGCAAATTCTGTAGATTGTAATTGGGAATATTGTTGTTTTCTTATTACATACATAGCTCGTCTTAGTTTAAGCCAGTTCTTTTCATTACATTCAGTTCATGCAAACCCGGAGGCACTATTTATCTACGTAGAGGTATATCATTTGAATGCTATTCGGCTGCCACTTGTGCTGTTTTTAGCTCTCAGAGCTATTTTTAGCTCAGAAAGCTATTTTGAGCTCAGTAATCTGGCCAGCCTTCCCATTCTGTTAACATTGCAGCGAGGAGTTTGCGCAAAAAGCAGTGTGTTCTTTTCAATGATAAGCTTTATCATGGATATACAGGTATCCTGGATTTGAAACTGACTGTACGCCCCCTGTTAATTCTCAATTTATCCGCTGAATGGCGAATAAGCTGGTTCCCTGATTACTCTGCGGTAAACATCAGGGTACCAGGTGCGCGGTGACCATATTTGACGCTCTCGATTATCCTGAAATGAGTTGATGCTGGAATAAAACTGAATTATTAACATAAAAAGTCAAACTAGAGTTTTATTTACGGTACTACATTCAAATTAATTATTTCTTTGTATTGCCATTATTGTGTAAATTCAGTTATGATGTACGTGTTTTATAATTATGTGAACGATGCGATACCTGTGTATTCGGTATGGCACGTTTGACTTTGGGGAACTTGCGTGCAATAAAACAGAAATATTATATCGATCACCAACATCCTATTATTCGAACTACAAGACAACCCTTTGATTATTTTTGTTACCGCCCTTCTAAGTATTGTTAAGGGGGCAATATGCCGAAATGTCTTAAGCAGCCATCCAGGGAAAGGACCAAAACTGACCACTTAGCACAGGTGGCTGCTTAACAATACAGGCCCATTTTAGTCGAAATTAAGCTGAAGGTAATATGAAAATCTAAACATTCATGTAAATAAGACACTCCCGCATAATTGAAAATAGTGTCAGTAAATTGAGAAAAGTGTGTGGCTGCTTAATACAGGTGGTTGCTCAATAAAGGAGCTGCTAACACAGGTCTAACCCACCAATTTATTAATAGCTAAATGTGTACTACTTGATGATGACACGCTCCATGCACCATTTACTGCAGTCCAAATCAGCCGACAATCCTGTAGACCTATTTCTAGATTAACAGTCAATGTATGCAAAATCTGCCACAGGTCAAGTAGTTCAATTATTGACAATCGCAAAAAACATAAACACTTTAACCCCCAATTATTGACAATGGCAACAAACATAAACCCCCGTTTTAAATGATAAAACAAATAAAATTAAAAAAAAATGATGGACTGAGAACCTTTTTTTTGTAATTGTTGTTGTGGGAATACGGACGTTCCTATGCCTCCCGATCTTCACAACAGCATACGGTTAATAAAGCTTTTCATTGAAAAGAACACACTGCTTTTTGTGTCACCTTTTCGAAGAAAAATGCTATGCATGTGGATCACTTTGTCGTCCGTCCGTCCGTCCGTCGGTCGGTCGGTCAGTCGGTCGGTCGGTCGGTCGGCCAGTCAGTCAGTAAGTCAGTCAGTCAGTCTGTCCCTCCTTCACGAAAACATAACGTTGGCTATAACTTTTTCATTTCTTGATATTTCTTCATCAAACTTTCAATATATACTCATCATGTCAAGGTCACACTGAAGGTCATTATATGGGTTAAATACTCATTTTTGCTTCACGAAAACTTAGTCAGACCAGTTTGTCAAGGTTATTTAGCTGGGTCCAAAAAACCTTGTTATACTGACAAAGCGCTGACAGGCGACACACGTTCCGCGGAACACCCGTCTAGTTTGTTATAAGGTCATATACCACTACTGCATTACCCATAGGCCTCCATTATAGCCTTTTGGCCTACAACACCTATTCCTATATCGGAACGGTGATAAAACCTAACCTTTTTTAAATAACTATCTTAGAGACACTCAAAAATGACCAGCAAATTGGGGGTAATGTGATGCTTTCAGCCTCTAATATTTCGTTGAAGGTGGCCACCCCCAGAATGGCAATCAAGAAATTTTACTTTTTGCAAATATACTCTCAGTACATTTGTATCCATACAAATGCAAATTTCAGTCAAAATATCCTAAATCGACATGTTTTATGATGGAAATATAATAGTTTGATGTTTTATGGGGATTTGTTATGATTTGGGTAATTTAATTCAATCAGAACCTGCCTTACAATCTGACTATATGCCCTAATAAACCCTATACTTTTTTCAACCAATCAGAAGCCCCAAATCAATAGTGGTATCTGACCATAAAACCAGTAATTATGTAGGGGAGATAACCCTGCAAGTAATTTGGCAAATATCGACAGTGCTGCCGCCATCGTACCGTTTAACTTTGCACGTAACGAAATCAGTTTCTGTCGAACGGATTGTGTTTGCATTGCACCGACTTTGTTTTCTTCCGATTATTTTACTTACCACCAGACTAAATGTGTTTGCGTTAAAAAATGATTCATATTGCATCATACTGATATACTGTGTCGTGTATCACTTCACATTTTTTGATGAATCGTTTAAGTTTTCATCGTACCGACTTGTATTTTATTGTATTGCATTAGCTTTTCTGTCAAATGGTTTGTCATTGCGCTGAATGATTTCTATTTGCGTCGTATGGTTTGACATTTTACACCGTATCATTTCACTTCGAACCGTATTAATTCACTTTGTAACGAATGAACAGAGTTTACACGTCGCATCGAATCAATATGTACGTCATCAAATGACTTCATGTTGAATTAAACGGCCTGCCATGTTTGTAAATATCAACATTTTGATGGTTGTGGCTTCCCATATGCAGGCCATTAAAGTATGTGCATCGAATTAAACGATAAGCTAATGTATACAGATAAGTAAATAAACTATCGACACAGGTGTACGGTATGTCAGAAAAACAACCTACACATAATGAGAAAAAATATTACCCCATCGCATTTTTTCTCTTTATCGGCGGCCATTTGTTTTGACCACGTGAAGTAAGTACTCAACGAGAAAAATGAAAAGGCCAGCCGAATGAAAAACATGCTCAAAGGAAAAAACCGGTACTCTACGAAAACGGCATGTCAAATACGCCTATTGTTTACATAATGCAGACGCGTCTCTGACATAAAGAAAGTAAGGTGGCGGGATATCTATAAACTGTGAAAATGGCTACGCCTATAAAACAAGCATGTAAACATAATGGCGGACTTCTACAGTCGTTTATATTTAAACGCTGTGCATCAGTCTAACTGCAAATATAGTACTGGCTCACCCACTTCCTGCACTAGCACGCATGCGTATCAAGACATTTACATATCGTGTAAGGGCAGGTTCATCCCAGCATACTAACCTAAACTGTATTGGTTCAGTCAATATTTTATAATTGCTAATCTTTGCTTGATGAATACTACATATTTTTCACAGATAATCGAGGTAAGATCAGAAAAAATAACTCACCCTCAAACCTCAACAAGTGACCATCATTAACATAGATATTAGCGAGTCGTGTGTTCGGCCTCAAACCAGTTAAGCACCTATATATTTCGGTCTCAAAATGTACCTTCTTTGAGACATTTTTGTTGGTATGATATGATTATACAGTAAACTGGTTTATCCCACGGATATTTGCGACGCGCACCATCGACTTTGCTCTATGTGTTGTTGTTTGTGTTTACATTGGCTGTGTTGTTGTTGGTGGTAGTGGTAGTTGCGGTGATGGTGGTGGTGCTGCTACTGCTTCTTGCTGCTGCTGCTGCTGCTGGTGGTGGTATTGGTGGTGATGGTGATGTGTTTGTTAGTTGTGGTGGTGGTGGTTGTGGCGGAGACGGCAGGATGGTGGAGTATGTAGTTGATGTTGTTGTTTTGTTGTTGGTATTGGTGGAGATGTTGGTGGTGATGGTGGAGGTGGAGGTGGTGGTGATTACCTTGTGTACCGTTAAACACTTTCCATACGTCTAGTGGTGTTGTATACTTATAAACTTTAGTCAAATTCATTAAACTGTCTAATTGTCAGCGCCATTCCGCATATATATTCAATATAGAATAAAAAGTCAGTGCTATAAACTTAACTTTGACTATTCGCGTGCTGAGTATAGAATAGTCGGTGACACATAAGAAAGTGGACACGGAGTTTTGTTTCGATTTAATTGTATAAAGTTTTTTAGAATTAAATTGACAAATTCCAAAATGAATATGCCATGTTTGATACCAAAGTTTTTATCATTCCATTGCCAATATCATGTAGTCATTCGTTTTTCAATAGATCGAATCATTAAGGACTGTCGCTTGATGATAGGGTGTAGAGTAAAAGTATTCAATGTGTGCAGTTTCGTTTGCAACTGAGTATATATTATGAAAGTTCACGATAGCCGCCAATAACAGGGATGCTATCAGCAACAATCGTGAAACATCCAAACGTCCTAAAGTGGGTTCGGAGTGTCTGTTATAAACACAACTTAATGTATTAAGGATTTGGACTTTGAGGAAACATCAAAAGCAGACATATAATGAAACTATCATTATAATAGAAACTAGAGCAAGTCGATGGCGCGCCATCGCATATCCCCGCACTTTTTAATTAGTAGCATGTATTCATACTTGGGCCAGTGATAACACAGTGACAGTTTAAAGTCTGTATTAAAACAGAAAAAGTAGGATAATTCAAACGTCAGATAAAGGCACAATTCTACATTTTGACCCCTCCGCACCAACCAAGATGACCCTGTGTCAGTGCATTAAAATGGTCCAGAGAGCTCACCCAAACCCGTTAAATATATATTGACCTTATGAGGCAACGATAATGCATGCAACATTTCACACTCTTACACTTAAGCATGAAGGAGTAATTGTACTTGTTATTTAAAACAACTCAAACATCATTATAGACTTAGCTCTACATTTTAACCCCTCCTCACCAGCCAAAATGACCTTTGGTTATTTTATGCATGTCATTGTACTCCTCTTGCAATGATATTCAATTTGACCCTATTTGGAAAACAATACATATATTGCAATCATATAAATTCGGCCAACGGGTCCACATTTGTACTTGCAATATAAATATACCTCTAAGAAGAATGTTTTTTAAGATTCTCCAGTAGAACTCTGTGTAAAACTGCTATCACCGGGGTGGTGTCATATGTAATCCCCAAGGTCACCATTTGAAAAACAACTTGTTAGAGAACCATAATCTTGGGTTGTCTCTAAAATAAATGAAACGATACTAGCAGTTATTTCGCGTTAACACGTCAAAACTATTAGGTAATATTGGAAAAGCATCCTCAAAGGGAGATGCTTGTTTATGTAAAACATGTTTACTCCAGGGTTACCATTTGAACACAATAGGCAGAGAAACACATTCTTA
Source organism: Cyrtodaria siliqua (assembly GCA_037043455.1). Classification (NCBI taxonomy): domain Eukaryota; kingdom Metazoa; phylum Mollusca; class Bivalvia; order Adapedonta; family Hiatellidae; genus Cyrtodaria; species Cyrtodaria siliqua. The sequence continues at coordinate 11,390 of JAWPHD010015415.1, read as the reverse complement.
TGAGACATACAAACTATCAGACCTCTAGCTCTTGCAGTTTCAGAGAAGAATATTTCTGAAGATGTTCCTGTATAGAACTATAAACACATTGGACGGACCAGATTTGACCTCAGGGTCATCATTTGAACGAACGTGGTAGAGGACCACAAGCTTATATATGCTACATGGAAAATATGAGAGCTCTATGTCTTGATTGCAGAGAAGAATTTCCGAGTATTTTCCCTTTTCAGTATTTATTGAAATTTCGCACTAGCGTTCGTTTAAAGCTGTGTGGCGTCTGTGCAATTATTCATGGTCAGTGTAGTATCCTCGAATACAATCTACGTGACTTTAAAATAGAATATCGCTTACAAGCCGGTGCTAGTGGGCGCGATAAGCGTTGTACCTTAGATTTGCTCTCATGAACTGACTTAATTAAACCGAGTCTGCAATGTTTTTCTTGGTTATGATCGTTATTTTCAAGGGGTCCCCTTATCACTAAGTATTCCTTTATACATGCAAACTCAATCTGCACAGAGCTGGAACACAGGAAGCGCCATTTTGGACCCGCGTCTAAATGTGAAAAAGCTTGATAGCAATAATTAATGAAGAAAATGGTAGAAATCTGTTTAGTGGTTCTTTAGAAGATGTTTTAAGGTTTTAGCCATTTGTTGTAACGGCAGCCATTTTGAAAGTCCGACTGACCTATTTATAGCTCACCTGAGCCGAAGGCTCGATTGAGCTATTGTGATCGTTTTTCGTCCGTCATTCGTCCGTCTGTCCTAGCTAACGTTTAGGAGTTTAGGAGCTGCTGACATTATGATTAGGAGTTTTTTCCTGAAATGGTGCTCTTATGAGCTGAAATTTAAAGAAGGAAAAAGCCCATACACCTAGAAAATGAGAACGTCCGTCAGTCCGTCCGTCTATCCGTACGTCCGTCCGTCACTTGACTTGAATGATTCTGAGGTCAATATTGTAATTAGGCCAACACAACATCCAGGATGGCCGCCATTACCATAAAGGTCGCAACCATAAAATATCTTCTTATCAAGAATCACTGAACATATTTCGACAGCTTTTCTGTGGCCATGTTTGACGTCGAATTAAAATGGAATCGATAAGGACCAATTACATATGTCATGCCAATCATTTTGGTTAAGGGTTCCAAACCAATTACACTTATGGTTTTCGATTAGTTATTAAACTATTGCTTTACTCCTGAGAAGCTTTATAAACATTCAAATAGTTTCAGAGGTATAGTCGCTACAAAATAAAGTTTACGAATCACGGCATAATTGTTGATCAGTGTAGCTAATAAAATATATAGTGAATATGCTTCACGGTTTGTTACGAATATATCGATTTGGTATTTACAATATTTCACGCCAACATTTTATCTCTCTTATGATTCAATGATTTAAACAATAAATTTATAACTTCTTACACGATATCTATCTGATAAACACGTGCAACATTTATTCCGCCAAGTAGTTAATTGCTGAAATAACTCCCAATCAATATATAAAGTACATATATTAGTTTAGTAAATGACACACAAAACAACTGAAGAATGCCCCCGAAGTCGTTTTGACTATTGACCTCTAAGCGTGACCTTGACCTTGGAGCCATGAACCTCGATTTTGCGCGCGACACGTCGTCTTGTTGTAGTGAGCATTTGTGCCAAGTTACTTGAAAATCCGTCTATGAATGCCAGAGTTATTAACCGGACACAAAAGCACTTTTTTTTTACATTTGACCTTTAAGTGTGACCTTGACCTTAGAGCCACGGACCTAGATTTTGCGCGCGACAAATCGTCTTGTTGTGGTGAGCACTTGTGCCAAGTTATTTGAAAATCCGTCTAGGAATGTCAGAGTTATTGACAGGACACGATTGTACGGACTGACTGACGGACTGACTGACGGACGCCGTGACTACTATATGCCGATCGAAGGGTGCATATAGAAATGTATATATATTGTCTAACATCAAAAATTAAACCTCGAAATTGTCCCTCCGTAACTTTTGTGTAATCACTGTTGTTACTGTCGAAATATCGAACTTCTATTCCATGTTCCGTCACACGGTTTCGACCATTACTACGATAGTGTGTGTTTGGTCCAAGAACGTTTTGCATCAACGTTATTTTGTATCCTTATCAATGTGTACAGGGGACGAAAACATTCTGTCAACAAATTGTGTGTTATGATCATACTCCTTTCTTTGTTATCCATTACTTGAAGTATATGGTGTGAACAGACTGACGCAAATTAAAGACACACTCTCCGAACATTCAAAATGAATGGTGTCTGTACAACTGTTTAATTTAATAATATTTTATTGCTTGATGTTATTTACATAAATACATGTGATATAAAATTTATAATAATAAATAACATTTACAAATGGATTGGACCACGAGTTATCAAAACATCAGTTACGGTCCTTTCCAAATAAGCAGAGTTCAACAAAATGGTGATATCAAAATCTAGTTAAACAAAGCAAAGAAATAATATTTTAACAAAGTAATCGAAAATAAAATAAAAAAAGAAAAAAAGAACTACAACATACCAAACAAATTATCGTTCATCAAAAACCACTCCACACATGATAAGCCTCCCGTGTCCCATACCCTACCGCCATACCGCCGAGCCCACCCATCATTCCGTAAAAGCTCACACAAAGAACATATCAAAAATACGACAGTAGAGGAAAGAAATCAATTCTATTAGCTTTGAAAACGTTTCGTCTGTTTTATGAATTGTTGAACCTCAAAGAAAATGGTTTGATTTTGTTCGTCGTTTAAGTTTTCAATGCCATATAACAGTTTTTGGGTACTTATCGGATGATTAATGCGCGTATTCACAAATAATTGAATTCGCTGATTTGTAAAAAGTTCACACCTGAAAAAGAAATGTTCGGCATCTTCATAATCATTTCCACAGACACAACGAGGTGTATCCCGTAAATGATTGTTATAAAGATCTGCATTTAAATTACTACACTTGTTTCTAATACGTGCATGAATAACTGTTAGATACCTGTCACCATACAAGAAGAACTTAGGTACAACGGATGTTTGAAAAGCGTCTTAAGTTTGGTTTTAAATATTGAAAGTGTTGTGGGTCGCGAATTGTCGTGTCTAACTCGTTCCAAAGTTTTAAAGATTATGGTATTATCGATCTAGAATAAATCTCTGTACGGCGTGACAGGGTGACGAAGTCATTATTGTTTCGTAGGTTATATGGATTTATTTCATTAACTAAAGAAGGAAATAATTCGTTTAAATATAGTGGTAAGTCGCCATGTTTTTCTTTATAAATCAAAATTAATTTTTGGATACTTCTGCGATTTGCAAGTGATACCCACCCGATTTCGTTCAGTAAATTGTCAATAGAAACAGAACGTGTGAGACCAGTAACTACTCTTGCTGCATCATATTGTATTCTTTCTAAAGTATCTTTTTCATAGTTAGTACAATTGTCCCATACTATTGATGCATATTCTAAAATAGGCCGTAAATATGAAATGTATATTTGGTTGAGAGTTGTTCGTTTTAGCATAAATTTAATCATTCTCATTGATCCTAAAACTTTATTTGAAGAACATACAATATTTGATATATGCTCATGCCAAGATCCATCACGACTGAGTGTGACTCCAAGATGTTTATGATGTTCAACAAAATTTAACAGAGAAGCATCAAAATATAAATTGGGTTGAATAGCATTTGAAAGAGAGAATAACATGGCTTTAGTTGTTGACGGATTAAATTTAACAAGCCATTGTTTTGACCAATCCAGGATTTTCTGCAGGTCATTATTTAAAGTGCTTTCCAAATAACTAGGGTCCGCTGAGGATATAGCTAAAGCACTATCGTCAGCGAATAATCTAGTAGTGCTAAGAAGTGAGTCTGCAATATCATTAACGTAAATTAAAAATAAAAGAGGTCCAAGCACAGAGCCTTGAGGAACACCGGCATTGATAGTTTTAACATCCGAAAAGATGGATCCGACAAAAACTTTCTGACAACGATCTTCTAAATAGCTAGATAACCAATTGAGTAAGTTTCCTGATATACCATACTTCTGGAGTTTAAAAATAAGTCCTCGATGCCAAACCCTATCAAATGCTTTAGAAATATCACAAAATATCATGCAAGTTAATTTCTTTTCGTCAAAGGCTTTACAAATTTGGTTGTATATATCAATCAATTGGAATACCGTGGAGTGACCGGGTAAGAAACCTGACTGTTTTTTATATAATAAATTTTTAGAATGCAAGAAATTATACAAATATTTGAACACTACACGTTCCATCACCTTTCCGACACAACTAATCAAAGAGATTGGTCTATAATTTGAGGAAATATCCTTTTCACCATTTTTAAATAAGGGCATAACGTTTGCTAATTTCGAACAACTTGGGTACACATGTTCTTGTATAGATCGGTTAAATAAAATACAAAGTCGTTTACATGTCGTCTTTGATGTTTCTTTTAACATACGGTGACTGATCTCATCGGGTCCAATAGCTTTATTTGTAATTAGGTTAGACAAAACATCTGATATATTGGTTTCGATTATAGAAATATCATGAAGGGAACTATTTGTCAAGTTCAAAATTAGGCAATGTCGCCTGTGAATCATCAAGTGAAGATATTGATGCAAAGTAATCATTTAATGTGTTTGCCTTCTCAAAGTCAGACACAGCGTATGTACCGTCAATATTTTTTAATGGTGGTATAGCGCCGCAGCTTTTTGAATTTCCATTTACTAACAATTTGATAGTTTTCCAATAGTTTCTTGGATTGTTCGATCTCAAATCAGACATAGTAAACTCAATGTTGTTAAAAAACGATTCTTTGGCATATTTTTTCATGTTATTCACTTTGTTTCGAAGGTTTTTAAATATTTTCCAATCCGAGGACTTTCCAGTGCTAAGAGCAATACGTCTCTGTCTATCGCGTTTACGAGAAGTTCGTCTAATTTCAGTATTATACCACGGCCTATCGTTTGGACGGATCGTCACTAGGTTAGTTGGAATACATTAATTCCTCTGCGATATTAATAAATCTAGATATAAACGCGTTGGTAGCATCATCAATTGTTCCAGCTTGTAAAAAAGACCAGTCAATAGATCTGATCATGTTATTGAATTTATCGAAATCAGCACGTTTGTAATTCCAGATTTTCCTCTTATATGGGATATTTTGTTGAAGATCGCTATTAATAAATGCAAATGTACAGAAATGATCGCTAATGTAATTTGGAGTTTCAAAAATGCCAGATTCATGACAGGTTATGTTGTTTGCAACAGCTATTGGATCAATTAACGTACTAGAATTATTAGTTACACGTGTTGGTACGGTGATAACATTTGTCAAATTGTTGAAAGAAAGTAAATCCCGAAATTTGTGATTTGAAGGGTTCAGCTGGTCTTCGTTTATGTCTCCTAATAGTATAATATTATTGTTAATTTCGGCTGCTTTTTCTAAACAAGTATTAAGTCTATCCCAAAATTCTACACTATAATGAGGGGGTCTGTAAATTGTACATACTAAAAATGACTGACTTTTGTCTCTTATTTCTTCCCACAGTGATTCAGGGAGCTTATTTTCTAATTCAACATTTCTAGTTGGCCTTAAAAAAGGCGATACATATACTAAAAGACCACCTGCATGGGACGAGATGTCCTTTCTGTAGACATGATTGAACCCGTCCAACTGTAAAAGGTCATTATTGACATCCATCGCAAGATGCGTTTCTGTAAAACACAGAATATCGAAATCAAGAAAGTTTTCTTTTTATGAACTCTAGTTTGTTTCTGATACTGCGTATATTCTGATGTAGAACTGAGAAACATTGAACTTCATCAGGTCCGGGATTAGGTTCTACATCCCCTGCTAATATAAGCAATGTGCGCAGAAGTATCAAATAAAAAAGGTCCTTATATGATTTTAAACTCCACTGTCTACGATTATAGTATAGTCCTACGGTCACACCCCATGAAAATAGGTCAATACCCATAATGCTAATCAGTGTACATCAAAAACAATGAACTGCGACCGGAGGACCACACAGTGACACATCGAAAAGCTGGAAAAGAACAACGGATTGACACCGCGATACAAGTCAACAACGAGACCCAAGGGGCACATCAGTACAAAGCAGCAAATGATAAATAATAACATGAATTTGAAAATTAATTGGGGAAAAAAAAACACACACACAAACAAACAAAAAAAATAATCGAAAAAACGCAAAAACTCCCACAAAAACAGCTAATTCCAAATGCGGGATAGTCTAGTTAAATTGCAACGTTCAAAATAGTAATGTCTAATTGTTTGATATAGGATTGAACATAAATATAGCTTAAAGTAAATAAATTACAAACCGACAATTAGTTCAATGTTCAATGTTAAACAAGGAATAATACTACTTGTTTTAATAAAACAAAAATTAACACCAACCTTTATAAAACATGAACATCATTATTTGGCTAAATATGTATCAGGAACTCCGTAAGTCATGATTAAGGAATAATAAGAATACTCTTACTTTTCTGGTTAACAATAAAAGATGGTAATAATTTAGGTTAGAGAACGGACTGATAGATTGACTAAAAAATCAATCGATTAACCAACCAAATTATCAATTCATGAATGACTCAAAACTCAGATTAGTCGAAGAAAAGAAAAAATATATATATACAGAAAAAAACTTAGACTTTTACACAAGAACTTACAAATACTACCTTTTACAACAAAATCATCATACAAGAACTAAAACTCCTATTACACTAGTGTCTTGTTTACAAACAATTTATAGCATTAATGTTTTAACCACAATACCTTGAGTAAAACAAGAAGTATAATCATGTATCTACTGAGTACATTGACCAATACGGGTTACACCCCTTTTAATCATAAAAATCACTGACAGTCAAATAATCAATCAAATAATCAATTGTTAGAGAGAGTTAACAAAGTACAAAAGTATACATCAAGCATCACAGTTATGTACCCGAACTAAATGTTGTTGTTTTGAATAAATAATGTATACAAAAAATAGTTCTTGACATCGTACACGAAAATTGCAAAACCTCTGTGAATGTACCAAGTATAATTTCTTATTTAATGAATACATTAAATTCACGAGTTTACTGAGTACAATGACCACCGTTATTTACACCACTTTAGTCAAAAGGGTCGAGTTTTCAAAGCGTCCACAATATGATTTTATTCGGAACTGGATTATAAGGATATATCTGCAAATTTATGGAATAAAACACTGGAATAGAGTGCTTCATAATATCATTAAATTTTGTGATTTATTTATCAAAGTGGTTGAATGTATTGGATCTATTATAGACATGATATATTTGGACATGGTATATCGAGAAATAAATAAATACAACTTTGGCCGATTACATGTATAGGAGAAAAATCGTCTGCTCTTCTACAAAAGGTGGTCAGTGTACCGATAAGCCATGATTATACTGTGGTATGTATAATTAAATATTCAATAGATGTTTTAATAATAGCATACAGGTGTGAAAGTGATGATGGTCAATACACATAGTTATATAAATAGATTAGTCACTTGTAACACACACATTGTTTGTAAACAAACTTGACAGTCGACTGTCAAGTTAAACCGTGTCAGTTGGAAGTGGCTTGCCCTCTCTGATACACTGGATCGCCTCCATGCTTCTTACGACCCGACCCCTGGTTTCACCTGTTAATTGTACATACATACAGCCAGCTACCCATGTCTTTGAAATTAAGTTTGCATGTTTTAATTGCCTGGCTTCAAACCAAAGGTGCTCACGGAATGGCGTCAAGTTCTCCTGAACGAAGACACCGCCCCCAAGATTCTTCCTGGCTACGTATACTCTCTGGCGAGCCTTAGAATTCGTGAACTTAACAATGACCTTACGATTGAACTTATCAACGGGCTTCTCTTTCCTGCGGCACCTGTCAATGTCGCTGCTTGTAAGGTCTATGTTCTTAGAGTTGGCGTGTCTGATTAACTTATCTTCTACTTTCTCATCTGGTTTACCTGTGTCGCCTGGAATACCGGATATATCGAGGCACATACGCCTGCCATATTGCTCTAGCTCGTCAAGTTCCAACTTGGTTCTGTTTAACTCTTTCTGCAGATTTGCATTTTCGGTTTCCAGAGTCGATATACCTCCTCTAAGAGCTGACGTTTCTTCCTTTATGATAGATTTAATGTCTTGTTTAAGTTCTATCATTATCTCAGCCTTAAGTGCTGCCTTAATATATCTTACAAGTATCGGAGCTAAAAGGGCACTAAGTTCAGTGATATCTTCAGCTGAAAATTTTGTCATTGTGACTGGTAGTGAGGTGGGTGGGGTGGTCGCCGAAGGTTCGTGATACTCTGACTCAGACAAATCCTGGTCGGAAAGCTCAACTGACTCAAAATAGTCAGATTTCTCACTCTCACAGTCACTGGGAGAATCTAATAGTGTGTCTAACAGTCGATGCTTCTTATGTGATGGTTTTACGCCCAGCGAGGATTTGTTTCGTTTCCGTCTCGGCATGGCACGACATGAATTCAAAAATTGCAAATACTGTTATGTTGAGTGTCAATAAGTCATTTCGAGGTTACCTATATATAAATCGTCATTTCACCGCCAAAATACGTAACACTACGGGTTGCATCCCCTTTGGAATTAGCTGAAACTGGAATTATTTCACATTTTCCTTTGTTTCTGAAAAATGAATCGCCATTTTGTTTCAAGGGCAGGTAACTATTTTTGGTAACTGTTTATACCCCAGGGCCCAGTTGTTCAAAGATCGTTTAACTTAACTGAGCGTTAAGTCAACATTTCAAATCGCTCTGAATTTCCGATAAATGAATATTTCTACCAGAAAGTATGCATGTGAAAGCATTATGTTAAGAAGAAATGCAAATTAAAAACTTTAGAAAATACAAAACATGTTTTTATCAGAAACCAAACGTCGCCGTCGTCGGTGTATTCGCCCGTGCTCGTGCTTTGCAACTAAATAAACACGGATTCCCTTTGTCTTTTATCGTAAACTGAAGAAACACATTTACCTTTTCTTCCGCTGTTAAAATTCCACGTTGAGCGACAAGTTTTGAAAAAGCGTCTTGCGTCATAAGAGGAAACCTAATTTTCTTAATTACATCGATTCCGAGGTGTTCTCTGACATTGTCATCGTTCACGCGTTTGTTCAGTTTTTTACAATCTTCTTCAGCCCATTTTACACAAGCTGTGTAAACATTCAATTCCTGAGCCTGCAGTAAATCAGATTCAACGATCATTTGCAGTACATCTTTTGACAGAGAAGAAATAGCTGTTGATTTCAGCACTTTTTACTCCGTTTTTACATGCGAAAGATAGACACTTTTGTACGAGATCCTGTTCATCAAACATGTGAGCCTGTTGAAGAATCACACAAACATTATCCGTAGATATTTCCGACTCCAGGTATTCGTTACACTTCTCCACCAGAGCTCCTACGTCATACTTCTTTCCTGCATATATTAAGGACATCATCGTGTCTGGCGTGACATCACAGTCTTCGGTGTAAATGAACCTATCAGACATAACAAAACAGTGTTTTATTTAGAATCACAGAGAATGTACCTTACAAACAGTATACAAACATTTCGAATGTAAATACGTACACTCCGACGTACATGTATTAGGACATTGTATATGTGGTGGGGTTTTTTCCTTGATCATCGCATATATTGTCTATGCATTCAAACAACATGCCTATTTTGCTATAACAACTTAAAATGTTTACCTATGTTTATTCTTTTTCCTGTTTAATACAGGAAATACAACGCCAATATTGTTTAACCAACCTGCAAATTACACACTCGTTGAACATGTTAGAACTAATAACTAGAAGACCACGGCCTACACGTCGAGCCCTATTATAAAGGTACAGCTTTTTATTTGACCAACACCAGTGTCAATCCCATAGATATTTAATTAATGTCATTACCAGTGAGGAATGTATGTCGTGGCGGAGATCGGATGTGACCTATATTTCGTCGAAGGTAGGTCAAAGCGACCCACAATTTTGCAAATGATGTTAGATGCATATAGGGAACATTCTGGTGAAGTTTGGTGAAATTCCTGAGAGAAAGATGCAAGATAAGCATGTCGACGCGGAGACCGGACGTGACCTATATTCGTCGAAAGTAGTTCACAGCGACCCGAAATTATGCAAATGATGTTATATGCATTAAAGGAACCTTTTGGTGAAATTTGGTGAAAATCCTCCAATAGATAAGCAAGATACGCATGTCGTAGCGGAGACCGGTCGTGACCTATATTTCGTCGAAAGTAGGTCGCAGCGACCCGAAATTATGCATGTGATAGTCCATATAATGAACGTCTGGTGGAGTTTGGTGAAAATCGTGCAAGTTACCAAGAAGATAATTAGAAATGAACGGACGGAGGAACTGACAAACATATACCCGGACGACATTTTGATCGCTAAGTCGAGATCCGTAAATCGACCCAAACAAAACAAGAGGCACCTTAAAGGTTTAAATGCTGCATTGCGATTAAAGCAACGTTGTATGATGAACTGTAATCTTGGTGAATAAAACGTTAATGCTGGATTCACGTTCTTGGTGAATATTCAACGAAGGAATAATTATAAAAGTGAATGTAGGCATACAGTCAAACAATCTTTATACTGATAGTTCTCAACAACTTGGAAAAGGGTGAAAGAATTATCAAAACCGGATGATAAACAAAGGTATGATAATGATGATTTGAAAGTACTTTTGCAATAGATATGAAAGCCGCCATTTTCGAGAACTATGACATCATTTAATGATCATGTAATTAACATACATGGAACGCTTATAAATATGACGATTTCATGATTTATAGGGAAAAAGACAGCAACTGTATGAAAATTAATTATACTTAAGTGTAATAATGCATTATAAGACCTTTAAAGTATTTTGCATTCATTCGCAGCGATCCGTTTTGCTTTAAAGGATATTTATCAATATAACATATACAGTAGTTTGAAACTATGACGTCATAGTTCCCAAAAATGGCGCTCGCATATCCGTTTTAAAACAGCCTTCACATCATGAATTGATGATCATATTTTCTTTGTTTATCATCCTAGTTTGATCATTCTTTCACATTTTCCCTGGGTCTCTATGTCTGAATTACTTTTAATGGAAAATCGTAATAAAATTACTAAAGCTTGTTGAATTAACTAGTGTTGAAAGATGTGTAGGTAAGATCTGTAATTATTCAAAAAGATCTATAAGTCTCGAATGTTTTATGTGATAATGAAAAATATGGCATCAATATCTTTGACCAGACAGATGATACTCAGCTGAAACTGTTTACTCCTACTTTAAGTAACAGTGACCTTGAT
>JAWPHD010015414.1:0-55489 GCA_037043455.1 Cyrtodaria siliqua | reverse complement strand
TTAATATACAAGTTATATAGAAAAACTAACGGAACGCCGTGAGTTTCAAACAGGTCAAAATCGGCCGTGTGTTCATTTAAGGGTGCGGGAGGCAATCTAGAAGAGTGACTGGTGTCACGCAAAATTAAATGGAAGTCTCAAATGTCCATACACTTAAAATTAAGTAGTCTCCAATTAACGTTGTAGGCATGGTCGGTGACATTTCCTTGATGAATGCATCTAGCATTAAATCGTTTAATTTAGGGTAACTAATGGGGCGTGGCTATACCGTACTGCAACTATCAGATATTGGAATTTAGAGTACGGTCACTATGACGTCACAGTGTTACTAAGTACACCCATGCTACAAAAAAGATAGTCTGTCTCAGCTCGTTGGTTATTTAAACAACTCGATATGCTATGCCCATCTCGGTGTTTAAATAAGCCAACTCGCTGAGAACAGACTCTATCTATTACTTAATGAAGATGTTCGGGTCTGGAAAGCTCGGACGACTCGGCGGTGTTTTGTTGCTAAATGTTATTAATTTACATGGGGATTATATTGGTAACAGTTTACATACGAGTATAATTCAAATACAGTGTACTTCTAACTTCTATCGCAAACAAGCATATATACGGGCCTTAATGGGACACACGGCCATCTTCAAGAATGTCATTAGCCTCTCGATTTATTTATCCAGTATCATTTTGACTTTAAACCTGCTTGCATATAATTAAATACATTTTTTGAGTTCATGTTTTCGTCTTATTCTTAATGTATACCATAGATTTACATACATTATTGGTGCAATACAATTAACAATTAATAACATACAAAAACAAGTTGCTTTATCCTGTTTTTATAATTAATATTAATGATTTAACAAATGCAAATGACGTAAAAAAACTAATGGGAAGCGACGAGTTTATAAAAATTCAAGATTGTCATGTGTCCCTTTAAAAGCATTCATATGAATAACAATTAATGATTTATAGGACAAAACTTAAGCCCTGTGGTCTAGTTTAACAGACCAAACTATTTCATTAACAATAATTAAATCATACGGATAATGTTCCTGGTTTGGTGCACATGTATGAGGCGCCGTATTGCTTTTATAATACAATTCAGTGATATCACCTATTTGAATGAATGATATCACTGATTCGATAGGTGATATCACTGATTCAAATTTAAATGAGTGATATCACCTATTCGAATCAGTGATATCACTGATTCGAATCGGTGATATCACCGATTCAAAACGAAAGGGTCATATCACCTATTGAATGGTGATATCACCTATTTGAATGAGTGATATCTCTAATTCAAATAGGTGATATCACTCTTTCAAAACGAATGGGTGATATCACCTATTCGGATCAGTGATATCACTCATTCAAATAGGTGATATCACTCATTCAATAGGTGATATCACCCTTTCGTTTTGAATCAGTGATATCACCAATTCGAATCAGTGATATCACCTAATCGTTTTTACAACAAGAAAAATACAGACTTCCCCCAAGAGTATTATCACGGAGAACGTTATACGTCACTGGTATTATATAGTGTTGCTAACGGTTAGTTGTAATAATTAAATAATAACTGTCCATGTGTTTCTCTCAGTGTAACTGGTGAAGGATGTCTTTATTTAAACTTGAATTACTGTATCAAATAATAGAAAAGGCATATAAAATGTAATTATATTTTGCGGGGTTGGGGTGGTGGTGGGGTTGGTGGGTTGGGGGGGTGGGGGCAGCAGTACCACATCTTCTGGATCGACCCCTGTAGGGGTAGGTTTGGAAGGGTGTATACCCTTCTACTGTGTGGGGGAGGGGGGAAATGTCCGCATCACTTGCTGCAAGAGCTGATGCGACCATAACATGAATGCCGGCCATTATATGCCGATGACGAAACAACCTGCCAAATGTTGCAACAGACGACGATTTGGAAGGTCTGTCTATTTAGCTCGTGGGACCCTGGATGGGATCAGGTCCATTTATATAGAGTTTATTTCTGAATTGGTAATCGGTGATATCACTGATTCGAATAGGTGATATCACTCATTCAAATTGAATGGGTGATATCACCTATTCGAATCAGTGATATCATCCAATCAATTGTGATACCACGCATTCAAAATGAATCGGTGATATCACCTATTTGAATGCGTGATATCACCTATTCGAATCAGTGATATCACCGATTCGAATAGGTGATATCACCAAATGGTATTAAAAAGTAATACGGCGCCCCATTACACATGCAAGCTGAATCTGAAACACATTGTGAGGGTTATATTCGTATTTTGATCGACACCCATAATGCTTCCAGATCGCTTCCAGTCCCTTTAAAGCAAATCTAATGCTGATGTACATCATTTGGACCCCGTGACTATAAGAAATACCTAGATCTACGTATCATGAGAACACATTTGGCCAATGGCAATGCATTTTAGTACTATAGCAATCACCGAATACCAGACCTAATAACAAATTGTACTTATATTGTTATTTATAATAACAATACTTTGTTATTAGGTCTGTACAGAAAACATTATTTTATAATAAGCATTCATCACGCAGTTGTATGTCTAAAATATGATTACAGTTATATACACATATCTACCATTGCCCCGCGTCCCCACGCCTCACACACTCAATATGTATATGTGTATGTTACAACACATCATGATCAATTATGTGCATGTTCCGATTGTAGACACGCCCTTTTTCCTGTACATGCATAGAGGTAAATAATACATTGCACATCATACGCGAAATACACATATTTCACTTTCAAAAACAACATTACCTGTGTGTAAACAGCCGCCATTTTCTTCCGTCGAAGTAAGAAATATTTTCAGTCAAAACAGTTTGTAATCCGACACACACGTTATTAGTTTTGCGGGTCGATACTGTGCTGTTGATATCCCGGGTTGACAGGCTATATATAGAAGGTCAAGGCGACCTGTACAGGCGCATTTCAAAAGTATGTATACTATCGGTAGTATATTAGCGCTATTAAGTGCAGGCGTGAGTTCGGAATGGTATACATGTGGGCGTGTGTCGGAACGCACCGTATATTAGCATCACTTGCATAAAATTCAACAAACTACAAATTATAAAGTCAATTATCAGCAAATATTTTTGATTCATGAAGCTTTTCACAGTTTCTAACCAGTGAAGTAAGACTGCCGTTTCTAACTAGAATTTAATTGAGACCTATACTTTTAAATAACTACTCAAATAAATAAATATATTTGGGACTATTTTTACATTTATAATAATGCTTGCACTAAAAAACAGGGGTATTTAAGGCATCTGACAGCTTCATAGCAAGCTTCATATCATAGTAATACGATATTACGGAGGTTTCTGACCATTGCAGCCGAACAAGACAACTACAGATTAGGCAACAACAAACAAAAGGTTTTTCTGTTTTCCCCCTAAATATAGGATAGGTCAGTAGGAAAATCCTCTTTTTTTTAGAATTAAGCCTTACTATACAAAATTCAAATCAAGAACATCAAAAGCATGTTTTCCTGAACAAATTACATAATATGAGTGTTACACAACACTTACATGCCTTAAAAATCTAAAAAGAAAAAGAAAAATGTGCCCCAAAACGTTTAGGGCACGTTAAAAATAGGGTCGTAGGGTCGGTCGGAAGACCAGAAACAACCTTTTTTTTTGCCCTATCTAAGATATGTAAAAAAAATGCATATCTACCTTTCTAGGTCTCAAGTTTGATAACATTTATCTAAATCAATGAGAAAAGAAACATGTAATTGTTTGTCGGCCTAAAATGAAGGGACATAATAACATTTTACTGGAAAATATTACCGCATAGGTAGGTCCCCACATTGTGAAAAAATAAAAAATATTAAAGACTTTATTAAATTCATAATTTTTATACAAAAATTCAGAAGACATATTAATGTTATTTTAGAAATGCAAACTTTATTACATTTAAAAATATTATTTTACTTTTTATTTTTGTCAGTATATAGTTGTGCACTTGAATCTCATTATCTTCCTTCTTAAATCATTACTTTTACTTACTTAATATCAGATATAAATTTACATATCAATATTTTGTCAACAGCTTACACGTATGTGGTCAGTGAAATCCATATGTTGTATTATTTTATCGAAATAAAGAGATAGTTATAAAGGTGTTGTTTAACGTAAATACTGCTTTCATAGCTTGACCCGCTGACTTGTTTTGTGTTTCATTAAACAAATCAGAGTCACTGACTTGCAATCACTTGCCTCTCACCGCTTTAGGTTCGATCCCTCAGGGGCCTGGGAATCTTTATGCGAGGAAGCTATCCAGCTGGCTTGTGGAACGTCGGTGGTTCTACCCAGGTGCCCGCCCATGCACGAAAATTGCCCGCATTGGGGCATCTGGGGTCTTCCTCCACTAATGTAAGCTGGAAAATCGAGATATGACCTTAGCTGTTGGTGCGACTATAGAATCCAATTCAATTCAATTAAAAAAAACACCTTGGGCGAACACGTCCGCCTCGCCTGTTCTTATATGAAGTTCTGTTCACGTCGCCGCCGCCGCCGCAAAATGATTAAGAGACCCATGTGTCGCCGCCTTCTACGAGGCGAGACTCTAACAACGCTAAAGGTAACAATGCTAAAGGTAACAATGCTAAAGGTAACAATTTCAACGCGGTGATTGTTACTTTTAGCGTTGAAATTGTTAACTTTAGCGGCGGTTGTTACCTTTAGCGGAATTGTTACCTTTAGCGGCGGTTGTTACCTTTAGCGGAATTTTTACCTATAGCGTTGTTACAGAGACAATTAACCACACTTTCTGAAAACCCTTAACTTTATCCATTGAAGTAAGAATAGGTGAATGGTGACCAATAATGGAGATAGCGAAATTGACTGAAATCTTATTCTTACTTAGAGAAAGGCGTGCTGAACATACCTGTCAAATTATGGCGATATTAAAGGGACTGCCCTCTCCCATATTACTATAGTTATGATATAATGACATTCACCCCTTATTATATTTTGTTATAGAACTGATCAGCTTGCCAAGAAATGCATGAGACAAATACAGAACATTTTATTTGGGAAATAATAAGGCTCTGTAATACAATGTTTGATGTAGAAAACATATTTGTCCATCACGCTTATCAATGTAGTTTTTAATAAAAGCACATTATTATCAATGACTAATCTATGTTATTTTACACCTGATGCTTTTAAATACAAATATATAGAAGTGTTGTTATACATGAACTATTCGTCCAAACAAAAGTGAAATTTATAATACACATTTATTGTTCTCTATTGTGTCATCCACTTGACAAGTGTACGTCTGTTGTCTAATGTTAAAAAGCATGAATGTGGGGCATTTTCCTGCTTTTTATCGTGACCTAAAGCAGTTAAGATCTTTGCGGTGGAATGTCTTAAAGTTCGAAAGTGTCACTGCTAACCTCCTAATGACCAAGTACGTCATGTGATTCCCATTGATACGTGCTTTATCATACATAGAATATCAGGGATAACTTAAAAACACTATTATAAGTGGTATTTTAAGTTGCTCCCCTTTATTTGCAATATTTTTTTTATTGTTGCTGGATGCATTAATATCATTCATAAATATTGCCATTGAAAGTGGTTTTTTGTTGTTGTTTTTTTCATCTCAAGTTTTTTTCATCTCAAGTTTCATCCTTTCAAATGTAAGCATAAATTATATAGTTTAGTACACCTTCTCTCAAATTTTGGAACATCTTTCAAAATGGGGAAAATAATACGTAAAACATGTTGAACATGTTGATAGAAGCTGTTTAATTACGAAATTACGAGAGAGAGCTGGTGTCAACGATATAGAGCTATTGTTAATGATCAAAATGGCCACCACAGTTAAATATACGTAGCAAAAATGTATTGAAGCGGCGAACTTCCGTAATAGATTTTCATATTAACAGAAATGGTACTCTTGATATCTGGTTGACCTAAGAAAAGTTCATGTCTGTCAAAATTCAAGATGGCCACCACAGCTCCAATGCCTTTTAAACGTTTATTGCGATTACTTATCTAAAAATACTGAATAGATTCTTGTGAAACTTTGCAGGATTGATGCAGTTGATGTAACTGTCCGAAATGAAATTCAAGTTAGTCAGAAATCCATTATGGCTGCCATATCTAAAAATAGATCTTTAAAAGACGATTTTGCAGGACTATTCTGATTTTACAGGATGGCTTTTCAATTCAACCAATCAGCTGCATGTTATCATGCAAGATATCATGCAAGATCCTAACAGCGACTTTCATTTTCAAACACGATGTTATGATATGCTATATCAGATCGTTATATGTATACACATGCATTCCCGACGTGCATTCAGCACGTGAATTCAGAAGCTGATTTTAGATTTTTGGGGGACCAGCATACATGTTTTATTATGTTAAATAAGTAACTATACACAGGTAATGTAAATGTTTTTAATCCTTTTTTTAAAAAATAAACATAAAATGCATGACATGTATATTACACAATATATACATAATATGAGTTGTGTGATTTTGTACAAATGAATTAATGGTAATCTCCTTCATTAGCCCATCCAAAACGATATAAAATGTATCGCTATGAACTACAATGAGACAGAAAATAATATCGATACAAGGAACACACTTGTAAGATTTGAAAAATAATGTTATTTTCTTTTAACTTCCTGAGAATATGAAGTCGCAAACAAAGTGTACGTAATCCGTTAACTTCTCACGCACCCTTATGTAATTTATACTAAAACAACATCCATCGTTAAGAAGAAAATATAAAGGCATCTGCAATCATACAGAACGTTTTATATATTAAATGTACATGCATCTTTACATAAATACATCAAATAAACATATGCATATTTACAAATGATGGAGTTTTGGGGGTTTATCAACAACAACTGTTTGAGATAGTTTTTGGAGGAAAGACGCTCGGTGATCAAACACGTTTTAATTCCAAAATTAAGTTTGAATATATACACAAAATAAAACAAGCTGAATTTCTATATTCATTGTTACTTGTTTTCTTTCAATATTGCACTAGTGAATGAGTTTTAATGTTTATACCCTGCGATTAAAAACATTTCCTGTGCACAATACCCGGGCCACACTCGTCATACTCTTGCTTAGAGATCCACATTTCTTGAAATGTTGACAAGGACGCGAGAATTGATCCACCAATCCACACGGAGTATTTGCGCTCCGGCGGAGCGATGACCTTCACCTTCATTGCGCTGGGTACCAAGTTGTCGAGCTCCTTTTTCATTCTGTCCGCCATTCCCGGGAACATGGTCGAACCACCAGATAACACTACATTGGAAAAAAGGTCTTTTCTGATATCGATGTCAGATTTCATAACTGAGTTGTATAGAAGTTCGTGAACGCCAGCATTTTCCATACCAATAAAAGATGGCTGAAATAGACTTTCAACACTTCGGAATCTCTCGTTGCCGATCGTTATCACTTGTCCGTCAGGTAATTCGTAACTCTTCTCACATACGGAAGACTTTACGCACGTATCCATCTCTTGTTCAAAATCTAATGCGGCGTAACACATTTTCTCCTTGATGTCACGGACTATTTCTTTTTCGGATGACGTCGTGAAATTGTATCCCCTCTCGTGGAGGATTCTGCCGAGGTATGATGTGAGGTCTCTTCCCGCCAAATCCACTCGCTCAATCGCATGAGGTAACGCATACCCTTCATATATAGGAACTACATGCGACACTCCGTCGCCTGAATCGAACACTACGCCTGTCGTGCGTCCAGAGGCATAAAGTGACAAAACCGCCTGGATACCTACATAGAACGCTGGTGTGTTGAAGGACTCGAACATAATCTGTGTCATCTTTTCTCTGTTGGCCTTTGGATTGAGCGGAGCTTCAGTGAGCAATATAGGATGTTCTTCCGGTGCTACACGCAGTTCGTTATAAAACGTGTGATGCCAGATTTTCTCCATATCGTCCCAGTTCGTGACTATACCGTGTTCTACTGGGTAGCGAAGCGAAAGGACGCCTCTGTGACTTTGTGCTTCATCGCCGATGTAGGTGTCTTTTTTACCCATCCCTACCATAGCCGCTTCATACCTGGGCCTGCCTGTTATGGCGGGGAACACGGCCCTGGGAGCGTCGTCACCAGCAAAGCCTGCCTTGCACATGCCCGATCCGTTGTCAACGACGAGGGCGAAATCGTTGTAGTCGTCGTGTGTAAGAGTCATGGTGGCGGTTATGTAATAATTCTGAAATACACAATTTATTTGCGTTTTAATTGTTGTTGTTTTAAGTCGCGCATATTCAACTTAAATAAATACTTACACTATCAATTTCTACCAGGTCCACTACGTGAATTTGAGAAATATCCTTTCAAATAAATTTGCAAAAAGAAAGAAAATTGGGTTTATACCGTCTTTAATGAAAGCAGGAACCAGAGATAGACGTAATATAAACGGGTCCTGATGAAAGTAAAGTAGTATTTTCTTCTTCTTAATTTAGTAACCATAACTGTTTTATATAAACGAGTCTAGTATCAAATGAAAATTACTTCGAGTATCATCCGCTTGTATTTTATTCAATATTTAATATATATGTCAAACATATTTTATCTATATACAATGTTTCTACGTCTCATCAACACATCATAGGTTATTATACTGAAGCGAAAAAGAAACGCAACTTGGGAATTTTGCTATATAGTGTATATACTGCACACTTAATTCCACATAATATTCATCCCAAGATGTTTTGTAAAAAAAAAGTTGCAGTTAGTAAGAGTTATACAACTGTGATGTTGTAGACGTTTTAATCACCGTGCACTTTGTAACAAGAAATTCACAAATGTTGACGTAATTGAGCCATTTCAGTACTGTAGTTAACGTAAATGAGTTTGCAAAATTTTGCATCCTATTTTTGCTCATATGCTTGAGCCAAACGCATACTCTGTCAATAATGTAAATTTGAAGGAATACTATTTTGATGTGTTAACTGTTGTTTTAGTATATTTTTTTTTCTTACGTAGCCATGTACCATTAGATTAACAGCAGCATATTGTACATACAATATATAGAGGAAATTTACAAGCGTTTCTTTTTCACTTCAGTATATAAGACATGACCCAGTGAGGAGGAACGAATACATATGTCAGGAAACCTGCCCTACATATTCCTATGGTTATTTAACTCCTCGGAGGAAGGGACCGCCCGGTGTATGTTGCCATCCTACGGACGAGGCTAAGTGAAAGTGTCGTGCTCAAGAACACACCGATGAAACTCAGTGGAGCCGGCGAGTCTTGAACCCGGGTCCTGCGGATTTCTAATTCAACGTGTTAGCCACTGGGCCACGCCAGCTAATAAAGTAGCTCTACCTCTTCCTATTTGTGAGTATCGCATTTGTGAGAAGACTCATCTTTTAGATGTACGTGTGTAAAACTAAATATAAATAAATAAAATTAAACTTACCTTAGTATAATATTATATAAATAAATTCGTCCTTTATTTTCTATTTGACTTGCAGGTTAACGGTTCTCTTCTAACGCCAAGTTCAGTTTGCTTTGATTCTTTTTTGAAAATCATCCGTATTTATATTGCCCAAAGCTGCAAGTTTCGCCGAATTTGGTCTTAATCATGGTTCAATTCTTCGAAGCATTTCCATATTTGGAGTTAGTAATTTAGTCACAGACTTATATTTATCCGTGAACTACTGCTGCTCGTTCAGTCACCGATTATTTAGCGTAAACATCTGGGTCATTGGTCTATATTTAGACATGATTGGAAAATACTTATTTATCGCATATAGTGTTCAAATTTATCGAGGTTATACTATGTAAAATATACTGCAATAGTTTATGCTAACAGGTTATCAAACAAAGAAAAACAAATATTATTAATAGTATACACGAATAGGGTAATGTTGTGCCATATTCCTATTAAAATGGACTCGAGTGTGGGATGGGAGAAGTATTATTGTTATACCTGTATATATGTTACCTTTACCTTTTGGGCGAGTATAGTTTTACCTTAAAATAACAGCCAATTAAAATCAAGAATAGATTCATGTCTAAAAATAATTTACTTATATATATGGTCTAGGTGTTGTTGTTTTTTGCCTTAAATGGACAGACTTATAATAGAGTCAGGGATTATTTTCTTTTGACTGACGGACAACTACGATGAACATTATTTAAAAGGAATGCCGCCCTTATGCATTAAGGTCTCAGACCGAAGTTATGAATTGAACTGAATTTGGTTTTAAGGCGCTCCAACATATGAAAGGGTATATGGCGCCTAACAGGAATGAACGTGCCAGGCTCATCCTCCATTATAATTACACACACACACACACCTGCAGAACTGCAGAGTTGCTGCAAATTCTATAGTAGACACTCCATTTACGTTGCAGCCACGAATGAGCATGATAAAAAATAAATGACAAATAAATATGAATTGGGAGTTATAAACCACTCTGAGAATTATGCCAGTCAGGATGAGCCAAAAATCCATACTGGACATCTTTACATGGACCGATTACAGCGCATGTCAGGAGGGGACAAAACAAGTTTAAATGGACTGACTTTAGCTTCAGTCAGGTGCAGTACAGCAACTATTGAAACAAACTTTGTCTATACGGGACAAAACAGCTTTACTTGAACTGAGTATAGCCCCGCCCTTACAGAAAATAAGGCCAGTAATATGTCAATTATTTGGATTTTAAATGCAAATTAGTTGTTAGTCATATTACTCACTTATATGTCAAATATTCTGTCACTTATAAGTGTCTTATACATGTACTTGGTTTAAAGGTAAAACGTATAAGTGACATATATGTCACTTATAAATGACCTATAAGTTGCATATACGCCACTTATAAGTGATATATAAGTGGTATATATGCCACTAAAAGGTCAAATCTAAGCCAAACATGTGCACATGTTTAAAATGGGTAAAATAAAAAATAACACAATTGAAAGCTTATTAATATAAATATATTAACATATTATCAGTTGATCTAAATACAAGATAACGACAATACAGCAGTCGTAGTCGTGTTGAGGCAGTTTGTTATTAATTGCTTTCTTGTTGGCTTTTCTGCTCTATTTCTCTTTCTGTTGGTTTTTAATCGACTGGATTTAGCTGGTTCTTTAACATGCTTTTGAGGATTGATAGAAAATGCCCCCTATGCGAAACAATTATATGGACCTATGCATGTGATGTCATGGTTTGAACTGGAGCCATAGAGACAAGACACATTAATCTCCCAAACATGATGTTTGCTCTTAAATACCTTTTAGCATATGTATGTATTTATACCAAAACATATATTAACTAAATAACCTAGTATAAGAATAACAGGTAAGTTATAACTCCAATGTACCAGCAAATAATATCATATGTCTTCACCAGCATCCTCAGCAGATTAGGTTTGACTTTTCAAATTGTTTGCAACCAAATCCTATCCTCATTTCAAAATGACAAAAAGCCATCCTCAAAATGAATATGTGTTTGTCGCAGTATTTTATGTTTATCCATTTAAGACTTTTGACACTAAAATTCAAAAGTATTAAACTTCTATCCAAGTTAAGAATGTTCCTGGCTAAATTCAAAGCTGTTACCAACTGAGGCATGGTCGTCAAAAGGTCATCTCAGTGACCTAAGATAGTGTCTAATTACAGGTCAGATTAACTCAACGTATTTCATGATGAGGAAATTGGCACGTTCATATTTAACTCACTTAGACAATATATGAAGTGACTTATATTCCAAGAATATGGGACATATTAGTTACATATCAGATACATTTAGGTTGCATATAAGTCACTTAAATATATATGTGTAGATTCTGTAAGGCAAGTCACGCGGAGTCTAGCAACATATTGAAATAAACTTTGTCTTTACCGGATAAAACACAGCTTTACATGGACTGACTGTAGCACACGTGAGGCTGAATTCAGCAGCATATTGAATCAAATGTTGTCTATACTGGACACAGCAATTTTACATGGACTGAATATAGCCGTAGTCAGGCTGAGTCTAGTAATATACTGAAAACAACTTTGTCTATACTGGACACAACCGCTTTATATGGATTGAATATAGACACAGTCAGGCTGCGTCCAGCAACACCGGACAAAGCAGTATTACATGGACTGAATATAGCATCTGCATACTTTTTTTTACCTATTTTTGTAGTTCTTGAACTCACATGTTTCTATATATTTCAGATAATATTATGTTGCTGCGGTCATCTCCAAGACTTCCACGTACCGCTAGTGGTCTAGTGGTTGAGAGTCCACCTCGCATGCGGGAGGTCAACGGTTCAATCCCCGGTCGAGTTACATCACAAACTTCATTAAAAATAATTATTTATATATGCAAATATGAATAATTGACCAATGGGCGACATAACGAATGAACAAACGCATGAATGAATGAATGAATGTAAATGGACGAATGAACAGTTCGTTCATTCATTCATTCATTCATTCATTCATTCATTCATTCATTCATTCATTCATTCATTCATTCATTCATTCATTCATTCATTCATTCATTCATTCATTCATTTATTCATTCATTCATTCATTCATTTATTCATTCATTAATTCCTTTGTTCGTTCGTCCGTTCGTTCGTTCGTCCGTTCGTTCGTTCGTTCGTTCTTTATTTCGTTCATATTCATTTACATTCAGTCACATTCATGAAGTTCATTCACATTCATTCACATTCTTTCGCATTTATTTATTCATTCACATTCATTCATAATCATTCACATTCATTCATTCATTCATTCATTCATTCATTCATTCATTCATTCATTCATTCATTCATTCATTCTTTCATTCATTCATTCATTCATTCATGTGAATGAATATGAATGCACTTCATGACTAAATGTGAATGAATGTGAATGGATATGAATGAATGAACGTGAATGAATGTGAATGAAAGAATGGATGTGAAGGACTGTGCATGAATAAAATAATGGATGCATGAATGAATGAACGAACGAACGAACGAACGAATGAACAGAATCGAGCCAATAGCCAAAACAATTTGATGAGGACAAACTAAATGTTTGTTAGTTTTTAATTGTATTATGTATGTGGCTTAAAATGAAGCATTTAAAGACACATTTGGTATACTTTTATCATCATGCACATTTTGTTTTTGTTTTATATGCATATATTAATAAATGGGCCATTGATTATGGTTAAGCAAAATCTGCCTTGCTTGACGTTCAGCCTATAAAGGGTAGTACTATGACTAGTCGGCCCGGTGTCAGCATAACGTGACTACATTGGTATCATGGTATGCACCTACAACTTGGTATTCCAGTGTGACAGCGCTATAAAGTTGAGCATTGAGCTCAGGGCTACAAGTAGACACCGTAGTGATGTAACTGAAAGTGTAGTATGGTGGCTTATTTCTGCCAGTTTACGTCGTTTCATCTTTTCGTTATTCGCTGCATTTGTCGTATTTTCTTCCTGTCGTCTATTCGTTCTGTCGTCTTTGCGCGGCGAAATAACGAAAATGGCAGAAATCAGCAACCATAGATAGAGTATTGAAAGCGACGTTAAACTCAATAAATACCAAACCATAATGGGTTATGAAGTTGCCTGTGAGATCGAAGATCGTAGATCGACATTCAATATCGAGCTTGGTTTACAATGTCGAGCTAGCTCTGAGATCGGTATTCGGTTAAAATTATTAGACGGCATACTGAATACAGAGCTGCGATTGAATTTCGAGCTGGCTCTGATATCGATATTCGTTTTAAACGTACACCAAGGTATTTTGAATACAGAGCTGGATTTGAATGCAGAGCTGGCTCTGAGATCGATATTCGTTTTAAACATACACTAAGTCATTTTGAATGCAGAGCTATGTTTGAATGCAGAGCTGGCTCTGAGATCGATATTTGTTTCAAACATGCACTAAGTCATTTTGAATGCAGAGCTGGGTTTGAATGCAGAGCTAGGTCTGAGATCGATATTCGTTTTAAACATAAAAGGCATTTTGAATATCGAGCTGGGTTTGAATTTCGAGCTGGCTCTGAGATCGACATTCGTTTTAAACATACAACAAGGCATTTTGAATATCGAGCTGGGTTTGAATTTCGAGCTGGCTCTGAGATCGACATTCGTTTTAAACATACAACAAGGCATTTTGAATGCAGAGCTGAGTTTGAATTTCGAGCTAGGTCTGAGATTGATATTCGTTTTAATCATACAAGACATTTTGAATATCGAGTTGGGTTTGAATTTCGAGCTGGCTCTGAGATCGGTATTCGTTTTAAACATACAACAAGGCATTTTGAATATCGAGCTGGGTTTGAATTTCGAGCTGGCTCTGAGATCGATTTTCGTTTTAAACATACAACAAGGCATTTTGAATGCAGAGCTGGGTTTGAATGCAAAGCTGATTCTGAGATCGATTTTCGTTTTAAACATACACCAAATCATTTTGAATGCAGAGCTATGTTTGAATGCAGAGCTGGGTCTGAGATCGATATTCGTTTTAAACATACAACAATACAATTTGAATACAGATCTGGGTTTGAATTTCGAACCGGCTCAGAGATCGAAATTCGTTTAAAAAATACACCGAGTCATTTTGAATGCGGAGCTTGGTTTGAATACAGAGCTGGCTCTGAGATCGATATTCGTTCTAAACATACACTAAGTCGTTTTGAATGCAGAGCTATAGTTAAATGCAGAGCTGGATCTGAGATCGATATTCGTTTCAAACCTGCACAAAGTCATTTTGAATGAATGAATGAAAGGATGAATGAATGAATGGATGAATGAATGAATGAATGAATGAATGAATGAACGAAAGAACGAACGAACGAACGAATGAATGAATGAACAGAAGCGGGCCAGTTGCCAAAACAATTTGATGAGGACAAACTAAATGTTTGTTAATTTTTAATTGTATTATGTATGTGGCTTAAAATGAAGCATTTAAAGACACATTTGATATACCTTTATGATCATGCATATTTTGTTTTTGTTTTGTATGCATATATTAATAAATGGGCCATTGATTATGGTTTAAAAAATCTGCCTTGCTTGACGTTCAGCCTATAAAGGGTAGTAATATGACTAGTCGACCCGGTGTCAGCAAAATGTGACTACGTTGGTATCATGGTATGCGCCTACAACTTGATATTCCAGTGTGACAGCGCTATAAAGTTGAGCATTGAGCTCAGTGCTACAAGTAGACACCGTAGTGATGTAACTGAAAGCGCAGTATGGTGCTGATTTCTGTCATTTTTCGTCTTTTCGTTATTCGCTGTATTTATCATCTTTTCGTCCTGTCGTCCATTCGTTATGTCGTCTTTTCGCGGCGAAATAACGAAAAGACAAAATGGCAGAAATCAGCAACCATAGATAGAGTATTGAAAGCGACGTTAAACTCAATAAATACCAAACCATAATGGGTTATGAAGTTGCCTGTGAGATCGAAGATCGTAGATCGACATTCAATATCGAGCTTGGTTTTCAATGTCGAGCTAGCTCTGAGATCGATATTCGGTTAAACTTATTACACGGCATACTGAATACAGAGCTGCGATTGAATTTCGAGCTGGCTCTGATATCGATATTCGTTTTAAACGTACACCAAGGTATTTTGAATACTGAGCTGGATTTGAATGCAGAGCTGGCTCTGAGATCGATATTCGTTTTAAACATACACTAAGTCATTTTGAATGCAGAGCTATGTTTGAATGCAGAGCTGGCTCTGAGATCGATATTTGTTTCAAACATGCACTAAGTCATTTTGAATGCAGAGCTGGGTTTGAATGCAGACCTAGGTCTGAGATCGATATTCGTTTTAAACATAAAAGGCATTTTTAATATCGAGCTGGGTTTGAATTTCGAGCTGGCTCTGAGATCGACATTCGTTTTAAACATACAACAAGGCATTTTGAATATCGAGTTGGGTTTGAATTTCGAGCTGGCTCTGAGATGGATTTTCGTTTTAAACATACAACAAGGCATTTTGAATATCGAGCTGGGTTTGAATTTCGAGCTGGCTCTGAGATCGATATTCGTTTTAAACATACAATAAGGCATTTTGATTGCAGAACTGGGTTTGCATGCAAAGCTGGTTCTGAGATCGATATTAGTTTTAAACATACACCAAGTCATTTTGAATGCAGAGCTATGTTTGAATGCAGAGCTGGGTCTGAGATCGATGTTCGTTTTAAACATACAACAATACAATTTGAATACAGGTCTGGGTTCGAATTTCGAACCGGCTTAGAGATCGATATTCGTTTAAAAAGTGCACCGAGTCATTTTGAATGCAGAGTTGCGTTTGCATACTGAGCTGGCTCTGAGATCGATATTCGTTCTAAATATACACTAAGTCGTTTTGAATGCAGAGCCATGTTTAAATGCAGAGCTGGATCTGAGATCGATATTCGTTTCAAACATGCACCAAGTCATTTTGAATGCAGAGCTGCGTTTGAATGCAGTGCTAGGTCTGAGATTGATATCCATTTTAATCATAAAACAAGGCATTTTGAATATCGAGCTGGGTTTCAATTTCGAGCTGGCTCTGAGATTTACATTCATTTTAAACAACAAGACATTTTGAATATCGAGCTGGGTTTGAATGGTTTGAATTTCGAGCTGGCTCTGAGATCGAAATTTGTTTTAAACATACTCCAAGTCATTTTGAATGCAGAGCTATGTTTGAATGCAGAGCTGGGTTTGAGATCGATATTCGTTTTAAACATGCAACAAGTTATTTTTAATGCAGAGTTGGGCTGTGATGCAGAGCTGGCTCTGAGATCGATATTCGTTTTAAACATACCCAAAGTAATTATGAATGCAGAGCTGCGTTTGAATACAGAGCTGACAGGGAGCTGAAATGGACAAGCTACAAAACAAATAGAGTATGGTTCATATCGTTGGTTAATTTAAACACCTCGATGTGAGACCATACTCTATCTATTACTTGTAGTACACCATTTATTCTGACAGGTGTTCTTTTCAATTAAACGATTTACACCTGTGCTATTACAAAGAGAATTTTCAGTGACATGCTAAAATTGTTCTTAGATCTCTTGTGTATGCAGCACACACTTATTTCTAAAATAACCAATAGTATTTAGTTTTGAAGTTTTTTCCCCGTGAAAGTCGTATTTATCATGCAAATTAAGAATTTCTGTAGGAAAACAAATGGGAACCAGAATAATTTTTGTTATGTTAAATAAGTTAAGCTATACACATGTAATTTAAATGTTTTTAATGTTTTTTACATAAAGAAAAAATTACATGAAATATACATGCAAACATTATATACAAAGTATGAGTTGTGTGATTTTGTACAAATGCTTAATGGTAATCTCCTTCTTAAACCCATCCAAAAACGATGATATCAATTATACAATGAACGACTATGATATGTTATGACGTCAGCGAAGGAACAGAAAACAATATTACAATAAGGGACATATTTGTTGGAAATAAATGGGAAATAAATGTGTGAAAGAAATTTCATTTTCTAAACTTTCGTTGAAAAATAAACTACATGAGGACGCGAAGTGCTCGTACGCATGTACATCTATTTACTTTGCATGTGCCCTTATATAAAGTTAATTCTACCGTAATAAAATATTAAAGGCAACTGCAATCATTTATCACGTTTAAGATTTAAATGTACATGATTTGTTTACATAAATACATAAAAGATAAATATATGCATATTTACAAATGATAGGCTTTTGATGAGTATACATTGTTTATGAAAGACGCTCACAGATCAAAAACGTTTAAGTTCCAAAATTAAGTTTGAATATATACACAAAATAAAACAAGCTGAATTTCTATATTCATTTTTAAGTACTTGTTTTCTTTCAATATTGCAGTAGTGAATGAGTTTTAATGTTTATACCCTGTGATTAGAAACATTTTCTGTGCACAATACCCGGGCCACACTCGTCATACTCTTGCTTAGAGATCCACATTTCTTGAAATGTTGACAAGGATGCGAGAATTGATCCACCAATCCACACGGAGTATTTGCGCTCCGGCGGAGCAATGACCTTCACCTTCATTGCGCTGGGTACCAAGTTGTCGAGCTCCTTTTTAATTCTGTCGGCCATTCCCGGGAACATGGTCGAACCACCAGATAACACTACATTGGAAAAAAGATCTTTTCTGATATCGATGTCAGATTTCATAACTGAGTTGTAAAGAAGTTCGTGAACGCCAGCATTTTCCTTACCAATAAAAGATGGCTGAAAAAGACTTTCAACACTTCGGAATCTCTCGTTGCCGATCGTTATCACTTGTCCGTCAGGTAATTCGTAACTTTTCTCACATACGGAAGACTTTACGCACGTATCCATTTCTTGTTCAAAATCTAATGCGGCGTAACACATTTTCTCCTTAATGTCACGAACTATTTCTTTTTCGGATGACGTCGTGAAATTGTATCCCCTCTCGTGGAGTATTCTGCCGAGATATGATGTGAGGTCTCTTCCCGCCAAATCCACACGCTCGATCGCATGAGGTAAAGCGTACCCTTCATATATAGGAACTACATGCGAGACTCCATCACCTGAATCGAACACTACGCCGGTCGTGCGTCCAGAGGCATATAGTGACAGAACCCCCTGGATACCTACATAAAATGCTGGTGTGTTGAAGGACTCGAACATAATCTGTGTCATCTTTTCTCTGTTGGCCTTTGGATTGAGCGGAGCTTCAGTGAGCAATATAGGATGTTCTTCCGGTGCTACACGCAGTTCGTTATAAAATGTGTGATGCCAGATCTTCTCCATATCGTCCCAGTTCGTGACGATACCATGTTCTACTGGGTAGCGAAGCGAAAGGACGCCTCTGTGACTTTGGGCTTCATCACCGATGTATGTGTCTTTTTTACCCATTCCTACCATAGCCGCTTCATATCTGGGCCTGCCTGTTATGGCAGGGAACACGGCCCTGGGAGCGTCGTCACCAGCAAAGCCTGCCTTGCACATGCCCGAACCGTTGTCAATGACGAGGGCGAAATCGTTGTTGTCGTCGTGTGTAAGAGTCATGGTGGCGGTTATGTAATAATTCTGAAATACAGAATTAAACATGAATTTAGCTCCGGTTTAATTGTTGTTGTTTTTGAGCATAGTTCAATTTTAAATATAAACCTGCAATGTAAGATTCTAACGGGTCCATCTTTGTAAACCTGAGAAATATCCTTCCAAATAAATTTGAAAAAAATATGTCTTTAATGAAAACAATTGTTTCTTCTTCATAAAGTATCATTATCAATATAGAATAAAAATGTTCGTGTATTATCCATTTGTATTTGATTGAATAATTTAATTTCACGATGTAAACTGAGAAATATTTAAAGAATAAATTCGAAAAAAATATGTGTTGAAAAAAAAAGTTTGGACTGATACAGCCTTTAATGAAAATAATTGTTTCTTCTTCATAGAGTATCATTATCAATATAGAATAAAAATCAGTATTTTCGTGTATTATGCATTTGCATTTTATTGAATAATTTAATTCACGATATATACTAGTATATAGTTAAACATGTTAAAGGCTAATACAAGTACTTAACATTTTAACGGCTCATCAACACATCATAGGTTATTAAGACTCGACCCAGAGAGAGGGAATGGATACATTTGAATCCGGGAACCGCCCCTACATATTTATATGGTTCTTTAACTGCTTGGAGGAACGGACTGCCCGGTTTATGTGATCATCCCGGATTTCTATTCACCGTGATATCCACAGGCCACCAGCTAATGTAGTAACTCTACCTCCTATCGGTGATAATAAAACTCATCCTTGAGAGGTACGTGTTTAAATATAAATAAATAAAATTAAACTTACCTTAATGTAATATTATATAAATAAATCCTTCCTTTTTTTCTTTTTTAACTTGCGCGTTAACTGTTTACTTCTAATGCCAGGTTTGGTTTGCTTTGATTCCTTTTGAAAAAAATCATCCGTATTTATATTGCTCAAAGCTGAAAGTTTCGCAGAATTTGGTCTTAATCATTGTTCAATTCTTCGAAGCATTTCCATATTTGGATTTAATGATTTAGTCACAGACTTATATTTATCTTTGAACTACTGCTACCCGTTCAGTCATCGATTATTTGGACCAAACATCTAGGTCATTGGTCTATATTTAGACATGATTGGAAAATACTTGTATATCGTATATAGTGTTCAAAGTTATCGAGGTTATGCTATGCACAACCCGCTGCAGTAATGTATGCTAACAGGTTATCAAATAAAGAAAAAACAAATCGTATTATATGTCTTCACGAACATCATTATTTGGAGAATAAATGTACCTTGTTAAAATGGACTTAGTATGGTTAAGATGATGATTTCTAAGGTTTAAAGTCCCTCTACCATATGAGCCCCCGGGAAGAATCCCCCGTTGGCTCGGCATTATGTCTGGACTATTGCGTGAGTGATTGTGTGTAGTGCTATGTATCTATCTACAGTCTACTTGAAGCAGATATAGTGCTGCCACACTGGAATACCACGCCGTAGTACGTGATACCCCACCCAGACACATTATTCTGACACCGGGTTGACCAGACGGTTTTTGACCAGACGTAGTACTACCCATGATTTGCTTGTCAGGCATGGGTTACAAGTAACTACTCCATTTTTAAAGTCTTTGGTATGACGCGGTCAGGGGACTCGAACCCACGACCTCCCGATTGCAAGGCAGACACTATAACCACTACACCACAATGCTTCGGTACTTAGTATGGGATGGGAGAATTATTATTTGTACACCTGCATACCTGTAACTAACCTTTTTGGGAGAGTATATGTTTACCTTAAAATAACAGCCAATCAAAATCAAGCATAAATTTATGTCTAAAAATAATTTGCTTATATGGCGGTCTTTATTTGATTTATTGCAGCTCTGTGTGTTGTTGTTTTTGCCTTATACGGACAGATTCGCAACTGTAAACGGTAAAGCTCTAGTTCTGTGTGTGTGTGTATGTGTTTGTGGCAGGCCCTTAGCACACGAGGCAACTGCACGATGCAACTGCAGTTAACTGCACGATGCAACTGCAGTTGCCTCGGTAGAATTTCGGAAGATATCAAACACTGAAGTAGACATTTTAATGGAATATGAAATATATCAAATAGTCTCGAACATAATTGTCCAACTTTAAACTGAAAATCTGGCAAGAGAATGCATTAAAACAAAGGAAATCGCATGCAGAAAAAAATAATATATATAATATATATTTCAGAGGGTATATCCATAGAGTGCGCTAGGAAGGGATTTGCATCGGTTAAATTGCAAGGTTGGCTACGGGTCTGTGTGGGGGTGGTAGTGGTGTGGTAGTGGTGGTGGTGGTGGTGGTGGGTTTGTATTTATTCTCTATCTTATTAATTTATGTCAATTATTCCCAGCTGGTGCCAATCCAGTGATTACCAGCCGTGTAAAAATATAGCCAACCAACCGCCATTTTACTTTAAGATCGCAGATCGCAAGTATACCGGCGTGTCCTCAAGACAAAACTTTAAATGGACTATTAAACTGAGTTCAGCACATTAGTCTAATTATTTATATATGTTTCTATATATTTCAGATAATATTATGTTGTTGCGGTCATCTCCAAGACTTCCACGCACCGCTAGTGGTCTAGTGGTTGAGAGTCCACCTCGCATGCGGGAGGTCAACGGTTCAATCCCCAGCCGGGTTACATCCCAAACTTCATTAAAAATAATTATTTATATATGCAAATATCAATATTTGATCTATGGGCGACAGAGTGAGTGAACGGGCAAACAAACGAATGAACAAACGCATGAATGAATGAATATAAATGAATGAATGAACATTTCATTTATTCATTCATTCATTCTTTCATTCATTCATGAATTAATTAATTAATTCATTCATTCATTCATTCATTCATTCATTCATTCATTCATTCATTCATCCATTCATTAATTAATTAATTCATTCATTCATATTCATTTACATTCATTCACATGCATTAAGTTCATTCACATTCATTCTCATTTTTTCGCATTTTCATTCATTCATATTCATTCATTCATTCATTCATTCATTCATTCATTCATTCATTCATTCATTCATTCATTCATTCATTCATTCATTCATTCATTCATTCATTCATTCATTTATTCATTCATGTGAATGAATAAGAATAAATGTGAATGCACTTCATGAATAAATGTGAATGAATGTGAATGGATATGAATGAATGAATGCGAATGAATGTGAATGAATGAATGAATGTGAAGGAGTGTGCATGAATAACAGAATGAATGAATGAATGAACGAACGAACGAACAAACGAATGAACAGAAGCGGGCCAATAGCCAAAACAATTTGATGAGGACAAACTAAATGTTTGTTAATTTTTAATAGTGTTATGTATGTGGCTTAAAATGAAGCATTTAAAGACACAGTTGGTATACTTTTATGATCATGCACATTTTGTTTTTGTTTTATATGCATATATTGATAAATGGGCCATTGATTATGGTTAAACAAAATCTGCCTTGCTTGACGTTCAGCCTATAAAGGGTAGTACTATGAATAGCCGGCCCGGTGTCAGCATAACGTGACTACGTTGGTATCATGGTATGCGCCTACGACTTGGTATTCCAGTGTGGCAGCGCTATAAAGTTGAGCATTGAGCTCAGGGCTACAAGTTGACACGATAGTGATGTAACTGAAAGCGCAGTATGGTGGCTGATTTCTGTCATTTTTCGTCTTTTCGTTATTCGCTGTATTTATCGTCTTTTCGTCCTGTCGTCCATTCGTTATGTCGTCTTTTCGCGGCGAAATAACGAAAAGACAAAATGGCAGAAATCAGCCACCATAGATAGAGTGTTAAAAGCGACGTTAAACTCAATAAATACCAAACCATAATGGGTTGTGAAGTTGGCTGTGAGCTCGAAGATCGTAGATCGACATTCAATATCTAGCTGGGTTTTCAATGTCGAGCTAGCTCTGAGATCGATATTCGGTTTAACTTATTAGACGGCATACTGAATACAGAGCTGGGATTGAATTTCGAGCTGGCTCTGATATCGATATTCGTTTTAAACGTACACCAAGGTATTTTGAATACAGAGCTGGATTTGAATGCAGAGCTGCCTCTGAGATCGATATTCGTTTTAAACATACACTAAGTCATTTTGAATGCAGAGCTATGTTTGAATGCAGAGCTGGCTCTGAGATCGATATGTGTTTCAAACATGCACTAAGTCATTTTGAATGCAGAGCTGGGTTTGAATGAAGAGCTAGGTCTGAGATCGATATTCGGTTCAAACATAAAAGGCATTTTGAATGCAGAGCTGGGTTTGAATGCAGAGCTAGGTCTGATATTGATAATCGTTTTAATCCAACAAGGCATTTTGAATATCGAGTTGGGTTTGAATTTCGAGCTGGCTCTGAGGTGGATTTCCGTTTTAAACATACAACAAGGCATTTTGAATATTGAGCTGGGTTTGAATTTCGAGCTGGCTCTGAGATCGATATTCGTTTTAAACATACAACAAGGCATTTTGATTGCAGAACTGGGTTTGAATGCAAAGCTGGTTATGAGATCGATATTCGTTTTAAACATACACCAAGTCATTTTGAATGCAGAGCTATGTTTGAATGCAGAGCTGGGTCTGAGATCGATATTCGTTTTAAACATACAACAATACATTTTAAATACAGATCTGGGTTCGAATTTCGAACCGGCTTAGAGATCGATATTCGTTTAAAAAGTGCACCGAGTCATTTTGAATGCAGAGTTGGGTTTGAATACTGAGCTGGCTTTGAGATCGATATTCGTTCTAAACATACACTAAGTCGTTTTGAATGTAGAGCTATGTTTAAATGCAGAGCTGGATCTGAGATCGATATTCGTTTTAAACATACTTCAAGTCATTTTGAATGCAGCGCTATGTTTGAATGCAGAGTTGGGTTTGAATACTGAGCTGGCTTTGAGATCGATATTCGTTCTAAACATACACTAAGTCGTTTTGAATGTAGAGCTATGTTTGAATGCAGAGCTGGGTTTGAGATCGATATTTGTTTTAAACATACCCAAAGTAATTATGAATGCAGAGCTGCGTTTGAATACAGAGCTGACTTTGAGATCGATATTCGTTCTAAACATACACTAAGTCGTTTTGAATGTAGAGCTATGTTTAAATGCAGAGCTGGCTCTGAGATCGATATTCGTTTTAAACATACCCAAAGTAATTATGAATGCAGAGCTGCGTTTGAATACAGAGCTGACTTTGAGATCGATATTCGTTCTAAACATACACTAAGTCGTTTTGAATGTAGAGCTATGTTTAAATGCAGAGCTGGCTCTGAGATCGATATTCGTTTTAAACATACCCAAAGTAATTATGAATGCAGAGCTGCGTTTGAATACAGAGCTGACAGGGAGCTGAAATGGACATGCTACAAAACAAATAGAGTATGGTTCATATCGTTGGTTAATTTAAACACCTCGATGTGAGACCATACTCTATCTATTACTTGTAGTACACCATTTATTCTGACAGGTGTTCTTTTCAATTAAACGATTTACACCTGTGCTATTACAAAGATAATTTTCAGTGACATGCTAAAATTGTTCTTAGATCTCTTGTGTATGCAGCACACACTTATTTCTAAAATAACCAATAGTATTTAGTTTTGAAGTTTTTTCCCCGTGAAAGTCGTATTTATTATGCAAATTAAGAATTTCTGTAGGAAAACAAATGGGAACCAGAATAATTTTTGTTATGTTAAATAAGTTACTATACACAGGTAATTTAAATGTTTTTAATGTTTTTTACATAAAGAAAAAATTACATGAAATATACATGCAAACATTATATACAAAGTATGAGTTGTGTGATTTTGTACAAATGCTTAATGGTAATCTCCTTTATAAACCCATCCAAAAACGATGATATCAAGTATACAATGAACGACTATGATATGTTATGACGTCAGCGATGGAACAGAAAACAATATTACAATAAGGGACATATTTGTTGGAAATAAATGGGAAATAAATGTGTAAAAGAAATTTCATTTTCTAAACTTTCGTTGAAAAATAAACTACATGAGGACGCGAAGTGCTCGTACGCATGTACATCTATTTACTTTGCATGTGCCCTTATATAAAGTTAATTCTACCGTAATAAAATATTAAAGGCAACTGCAATCATTTATCACGTTTAAGATTTAAATGTACATGATTTGTTTACATAAATACATAAAAGATAAATATATGCATATTTACAAATGATAGGCTTTTGATGAGTATACATTGTTTATGAAAGACGCTCACAGATCAAAAACGTTTAAGTTCAAAAATTAAGTTTGAATATATACACAAAATAAAACAAGCTGAATTTCTATATTCATTTTTAAGTATTTGTTTTTTTTCAATATTGCACTAGTGAATGAGTTTTAATGTTTATACCCTGCGATTAGAAACATTTTCTGTGCACAATACCCGGGCCACACTCGTCATACTCTTGCTTAGAGATCCACATTTCTTGAAATGTTGACAAGGATGCGAGAATTGATCCACCAATCCACACGGAGTATTTGCGCTCCGGCGGAGCAATGACCTTCACCTTCAATGCGCTGGGTACCAAGTTCTCGAGCTCCTTTTTCATTCTGTCGGCCATTCCCGGGAACATGGTCGAACCACCAGATAACACTACATTGGAAAAAAGATCTTTTCTGATATCGATGTCAGATTTCATAACTGAGTTGTAAAGAAGTTCGTGAACGCCAGCATTTTCCATACCAATAAAAGATGGCTGAAAAAGACTTTCAACACATCGGAATCTCTCGTTGCCGATCGTTATCACTTGTCCGTCAGGTAATTCGTAACTTTTCTCACATACGGAAGATTTTACGCACGTATCCATTTCTTGTTCAAAATCTAATGCGGCGTAACACATTTTCTCCTTAATGTCACGAACTATTTCTTTTTCGGATGACGTCGTGAAATTGTATCCCCTCTCGTGGAGTATTCTGCCGAGATATGATGTGAGGTCTCTTCCCGCCAAATCCACACGCTCGATCGCATGAGGTAAAGCATACCCTTCATATATAGGAACTACATGCGAGACTCCATCACCTGAATCGAACACTACGCCGGTCGTGCGTCCAGAGGCATATAGTGACAGAACCGCCTGGATACCTACATAAAATGCTGGTGTGTTGAAGGACTCGAACATAATCTGTGTCATCTTTTCTCTGTTGGCCTTTGGATTGAGCGGAGCTTCAGTGAGCAATATAGGATGTTCTTCCGGTGCTACACGCAGTTCGTTATAAAATGTGTGATGCCAGATCTTCTCCATATCGTCCCAGTTCGTGACGATACCATGTTCTACTGGGTAGCGAAGCGAAAGGACGCCTCTGTGACTTTGGGCTTCATCACCGATGTATGTGTCTTTTTTACCCATTCCTACCATAGCCGCTTCATATCTGGGCCTGCCTGTTATGGCAGGGAACACGGCCCTGGGAGCGTCGTCACCAGCAAAGCCTGCCTTGCACATGCCCGAACCGTTGTCAATGACGAGGGCGAAATCGTTGTTGTCGTCGTGTGTAAGAGTCATGGTGGCGGTTATGTAATAATTCTGAAATACAGAATTAAACATGAATTTAGCTCCGGTTTAATTGTTGTTGTTTTTGAGCATAGTTCAATTGTAAATATATACCTGCAATGTAAGATTCTAACCGGTCCATCTTTGTAAACCTGAGAAATATCCTTCCAAATAAATTTGAAAAAAATATGTCTTTAATGAAAATAATTGTTTCTTCTTCATAAAGTATCATTATCAATATAGAATACAAATGTTCGTGTATTATCCATTTGTATTTTATTGAATAATTTAATTTCACGATTTAAACTGAGAAATATCCTTAAAGAATAAATTCGAAAAAAATATGTGTTGAAAAAAAAAGTTTGGACTGATACAGCCTTTAATGAAAATAATTGTTTCTTCTTCATAAAGTATCATTATCAATATAGAATAAAAATCAGTATTTTCGTGTATTATGCATTTGCATTTTATTGAATAATTTAATTCACGATATATACTAGTATATAGTCAAACATGTTAAAGGCTAATACAAGTACTTAACATTTTAACGGCTCATCAACACATCATAGGTTATTAAGACTCGACCCAGAGAGAGGGAATGGATACATTTGAATCCGGGAACCGCCCCTACATATTTATATGGTTCTTTAACTGCTTGGAGGAACGGACTGCCCGGTTTATGTGATCATCCCGGATTTCTATTCACCGTGATATCCACAGGCCACCAGCTAATGTAGTAACTCTACCTCCTATCGGTGATAATAAAACTCATCCTTGAGAGGTACGTGTTTAAATATAAATAAATAAAATTAAACTTACCTTAATGTAATATTATATAAATAAATCCTTCCTTTTTTTCTTTTTTAACTTGCGCGTTAACTGTTTACTTCTTATGCCAGGTTTAGTTTGCTTTGATTCCTTTTGAAAAAAATCATCCGTATTTATATTGCTCAAAGCTGCAAGTTTCGCAGAATTTGGTCTTAATCATTGTTCAATTCTTCGAAGCATTTCCATATTTTGATTTAATGATTTAGTCACAGACTTATATTTATCTGTGAACTACTGCTACCCGTTCAGTCATCGATTATTTGGACCAAACATCTAGGTCATTGGTCTATATTTAGACATGATTGGAAAATACTTGTATATCGTATATAGTGTTCAAAGTTATCGAGGTTATGCTATGCACAACCCACTGCAGTAATGTATGCTAACAGGTTATCAAATAAAGAAAAAACAAATCGTATTATATGTCTTCACGAACATCATTATTTGGAGAATAAATGTGCTTAACCTTGTTAAAATGGACTTAGTATGGGATGGGAGAATTATTATTTGTACACCTGCATACCTGTAACTAACCTTTTTGGGAGAGTATATGTTTACCTTAAAATAACAGCCAATCAAAATCAAGCATAAATTTATGTCTAAAAATAATTTGCTTATATGGCGATCTTTATTTGATTTATTGCAGCTCTGTGTTTTGTTGTTTTTGCCTTATACGGTCAGATTCGCAACTGTAAACGGTAAAGCTCTAGTTGTGTGTGTGTGTTTATGTGTTTGTGGCAGGCCCTTAGCACACGAGGCAACTGCACGATGCAACTGCAGTTGCACGATGCAACTGCAGTTGCCTCGGTAGAATTTCGGAAGATATCAAACACTGAAGTAGACATTTTAATGGAATATGAAATATATCAAATAGTCTCGAACATAATTGTCCAACTTTAAACTGAAAATCTGGCAAGAGAATGCATTAAAACGAAGGAAATCGCATGCAGAAAAAAATAATATATATAATATATATTTCAGAGGGTATATCCATAGAGTGCGCTAGGAAGGGATTTGCATCGGTTAAATTGCAAGGTTGGCTACGGGTCTGTGTGGGGTGGTAGTGGTGTGGTAGTGGTGGTGGTGGTGGTGGTGGGTTTGTATTTATTCTCTATCTTATTAATTTATGTCAATTATTCCCAGCTGGTGCCAATCCAGTGATTACCAGCCGTGTAAAAATATAGCCAACCAACCGCCATTTTACTTTAAGATCGCAGATCGCAAGTATACCGGCGTGTCCTCAAGACAAAACTTTAAATGGTCTATTAAACTGAGTTCAGCACATTAGTCTAATTATTTATATATGTTTCTATATATTTCAGATAATATTATGTTGTTGCGGTCATCTCCAAGACTTCCACGCACCGCTAGTGGTCTAGTGGTTGAGAGTCCACCTCGCATGCGGGAGGTCAACGGTTCAATCCCCGGCCGGGTTACATCCCAAACTTCATTAAAAAGAATTATTTATATATGCAAATATCAATATTTGATCTATGGGCGACAGAGTGAGTGAACGGGCAAACAAACGAATGAACAAACGCATGAATGAATGAATATAAATGAATGAATGAACATTTCATTTATTCATTCATTCATTCTTTCATTCATTCATGAATTAATTAATTAATTCATTCATTCATTCATCCATTCATTAATTAATTCATTCATTCATTCATATTCATTTACATTCATTCACATGCATTAAGTTCATTCACATTCATTCTCATTCTTTCGCATTTATTCATTCATTCATATTCATTCATTCATTCATTCATTCATTCATTCATTCATTCATTCATTTATTCATTCATGTGAATGAATAAGAATGAATGTGAATGCACTTCATGAATAAATGTGAATGAATGTGAATGGATATGAATGAATGAATGCGAATGAATGTGAATGAATGAATGAATGTGAAGGAGTGTGCATGAATAACAGAATGAATGAATGAATGAACGAACGAACGAACAAACGAATGAACAGAAGCGAGCCAATAGCCAAAACAATTTGATGAGGACAAACTAAATGTTTGTTAATTTTTAATAGTGTTATGTATGTGGCTTAAAATGAAGCATTTAAAGACACAGTTGGTATACTTTTATGATCATGCACATTTTGTTTTTGTTTTATATGCATATATTAATAAATGGGCCATTGATTATGGTTAAGTAAAATCCCCCTTGCTTGACGTTAAGCCTATAAAGGGTAGTTCTATGACTAGCCGGCCCGGTGTCAGCATAACGTGACTACATTGGTATCATGGTATGCGCCTACAACTTGGTATTCCAGTGTGGCAGCGCTATAAAGTTGAGCATTGAGCTCAGTGCTACAAGTAGACACCGTAGTGATGTAACTGAAAGTGTAGTATGGTGGCTTATTTCTGCCAGTTTTCGTCGTTACATCTTTTCATTATTCGCTGCATTTGTCGTCTTTTCGTCATGTCGTCTATTCGTTCTGTCGTCTTTTCGCGGCGAAATAACGAAAAGACAACATGGCAGAAATCAGCCACCACAGAAAGAGTATTGAACGCGACGTTAGACTCAATAAATACGAAACCATACCGCGACTTTCAAAAGATAAGTATTGATCCTGCACTGCTGTGGAAATTGAAATATACTAAAATTATATAGTTATAAGTTTATAAACTAAAATATAACAAGTGAGACGTTTGTTTGTTTGTTTGTTTGTTTGTTTGTTTGTTTGAATGGTGTTTTACGTCATTTTAGCACATGTTAGGCCATATATGACGTTCGATTTGTTTGTTGTAGAGGCAGACCATCCCATTTTCCCTGGGTAGAACAAGTACTGTATACCTCCCGCCATCTGTAAGAATCAACACTTTCTCACTTGACAAGGAGTTTCGAATATTCAATCTGTTTCACCCGATGCAATCAATCTGTGACGGCTGTAACAACGCTAAAGGTAACAATTTCGCTAAAGGTAACAAATTCAACACTAAAGGTAACAATTTCAACGCTAAAGGTAACAACCTCCGCTAAAGGCAACACTCACCTCTTCCGCTAGAGGTGACACGGTTAACGCTAAATGTAAACTTTTTTCAAGTTTTACCTTTGGACGCGGATGTTACCTTCAGCGTTGTTACAACGGCCTATTTAACGTGCTTCATTCACAGACCACATGCATATTATGATTGTCAAAGACCACGTGCAATCAATGGCGAGATCTATTGATTCAATTTAACTGAATTAATTCTGCGCAAAACGTGATGCTGTGAATGCATTCACTCTGATATACTTTGACAAACATTTAGACGAAAACGGGTTTGGACACTTCTTCTGTGTACATTTGGGACTCCCTTTCTTGGAACTACAGTTACGGGTATAACTGGATATTGTAAGCTAAGGGTAGCAAATGTTACGGTTTGACATTACGATTGTGATAGTAGTCAACAAGTATAATAAACGTATAATGCTATTAAAACAGATTTCGGAGGAAGATTTCGGGGGAAATCAAACGTATTGAGGACATATCGTACAGCGCGCTAAACATACAACTGCCCTCCCTATCAGAATATGGTGACATTAAAGGGGATGCACCACCGTTCCTAGCTATGACTAGAAACTTAATAATGATATCAACCTTCTGAAACACCCCAGCCCGTGATTATATCCTGTTATAGAAATATAATCGTGATCAGCTTGCTTTGTATGAGAAACAAACAGAAAACTTCATTAAGAAACAATAAGGCCCGGTAATACACTTTGTTACGTAGAAAACTTATATGACCATAATGCTTATCAGTACACCTGTATTATTTAATTTTAAAACGCATTAATTTACTGTTATGCACTTTTCTAGCTTTTTATCATGACCTAGCACAGTTTAGATTGCTGTGGTGGAATGTCTTTAAGTTCGTAGGAGTATTACTCTATCCATACAAGCACCTTTAAGTCATCTGATTACCTGTATGATACACAGAATAGGACAACTCAGACCACACTATTATTAATGGTATTTTAAGTTGCTCCCCTTTAATTGCAAATCATATTACCTTACTGGATGCATTAATATAACTGATAAATATTACTATTAAAAAAAAATTCTCTAAGTTTTTCCCCTTTACACGCAAGCTTAAATAATATATTACAATATACTTCCTTCGTGGTTTGCGGGTGAGGGGTCGGTGGAGTGGTGGAGAATAATACATCCACAATACTCCCTCCTCATACATGTATTTATACAAAATAGGCTATAATAGAGCTTTTTAAACCGGTGCTAGGATGCGCGAAAGGCGTTGCACTTAACATTACCTTTCATGAACAGACTCAATAAAACCGAGTCTGCTACTTTTTTATCTCTTGTTTGTGTTTGTTGCTTTCAAGGGATTATGTGTTTATTACGAATTTACGAGAGAGCTTGTGTCACAAGAGCTGGTGTCCACGTTATGAAATATATAACTCAAACGAACTGGGTTGGTGACTGATTGGCATTGATTAACTGTTTTCTGACCTTTAACATGTCACAAGTTACGTTTTCACCGAAGTATGCAAGTTTAGCCCTACGGATCACAAATCTACATATTTTGTTTTTGTAGCAACTACTCCTTTGACTCTACTTGATGTATTTTCATGAAACTCTATATAAATGTCGCTCTTTAAGTCTAGATGGTCCTACGTAAAATTAAGGCTGACCTTAAAATAAATATCGCCGCTACAAATTAAAAATAGTTTTCAAAATACAATTTTATGGCGACTACGTCTCAAAGACCATTACTGGTATTGGTTTGAAACCTTTAACAAGTGAATTTTATCAGTTGTACTTGGTCCTAAACAAAAGCCATTTTAAAATTTAACTTCAAACATCATTGCATACTTATAGCTATAAAGTTAAAACTTGTGGCGAATGTGATACTCCTCTGAAACTGTTCATGGAGTTCCAGGAAGATTTACAAGAATTTTACTCTTTTGGTCTTAAATTAAAATCATGTTGACATAAAATATAAACTAATTTCCTAACTAAATCCATATTTTCAAAATATGTAAGCGATATTATTTTGAAACCTGAAACTAGTCTACGGATTGTCATGAAACTTTACAGGAATGTAACTCTTGATGTTGGGCCTAATTGAAAATCAGATTAACTGGAAATTGATAATGGCCGCCACAGCGCCACTGCAGATATTTTCATAAAGCTTTACAGAAATAGCGCTCTTGAGATCTAGTTGATCATGTCGGTCAAAACTCAAGATGGCAACCACAGCTAAAATAGGTTTTTCAAAATTCAGGTCGATCAGAAATCCAAGACGGCTGCTTTAGCTAAAATAGATTTTCAAAAGAAAAGAAAAGACCAAAATGTCAACCAATATGAAATTCACTTAGAATCAATGAGATGTCGATATAGATACTGACTTTGTGGCTACTCCTCTGATTATATAAGTTGAATGTTTAATCTTGTTCCACATTACAACACGAAAGCTACAGCTGTGATAGATGATATATAAAATGATATAAAACGAATATCACTGGATAACCTGGAACACTATAAAACAAGATAAATGCTAGACTTTTGGGGAATCCTTTTTTGGAAAGTATAATAATACAGCTGATCTTGTCTTCTAGAAAAGAACGGCATTCGTGTTCTTTCATAAGAATTATGAAACTCGTTTATATCTTTTCATGCAAGCTCCTCTGTGCATATTTCACTTTCAAACACGATGTTATGCTATTAATCTTAGATCCCTAATGTCTATACACAACACATTTATTCCTAAAATAAGCATATTTTATTTATTATTTTAGGTGTTTAGTCGCATTAAGCACGTGAATTAATTAGCGGATTTTCCGTAGACAAATATGGAGACCAGAATAATTTTCTGTTATGTTAAATAAGTTACTATACACAAGTAATGTAAATGTTTTTAATATTTGTTTTACATCAAATTACATGAAATATATATGTACACGGAATATACAAAGTATGAGTTGAGTGATTTTGTACAAATGAATTAATGGTAATATCATTCATTAGCACATCCAAAATAATAACAGGTCAATTATACAATGAACAACTATCATATTCTATAACGTCAGCGCGGGAAGAGAAAATAATATAAAAACAAGG
Organism: Cyrtodaria siliqua; assembly: GCA_037043455.1. Lineage (NCBI taxonomy): Eukaryota > Metazoa > Mollusca > Bivalvia > Adapedonta > Hiatellidae > Cyrtodaria > Cyrtodaria siliqua. The sequence goes on along the minus strand of JAWPHD010015414.1, from coordinate 21,972 downwards.
GACAAATTTGTTGGATATCAGTGAAAAGTAAATGTGAGAAAGAAATTTCATTTTATGAAACGTTCATAGAAGTATAAACTACATCAGGACGCAAACAATTGTACGTACACATGCATATCTAGTTACTAAGCATGTGCGCTTATATGTAGTTTACACTATCGTGATCGTTTAAAAATGGCATTTATTGTTTCAGAATAAAATAGAAAAAGCAACTGCAATCATTTAGCACCTTTAAGATTTAAATGTAAATGCTTTCCTTACACAATTACATAAAAAATAATACATGCATATTTAAAAATGATGGGCTTTTGTGGGGTTAATCTTAGATATTGTATATGAAAGACGCTCGGCGAGCAAACACGTTTTAGTTATAAAAGAGAAAGAGATTTCATTATTTGAACATTCACGGAAGTCTAAAGTACATCAGGGCGCGAAGTGCTCGTACACCTGTATATATATTTACTTATATATAGTTAACACACCGTGAGAGTTCAGAAATGGCATTCATTGTTTTAGAATAAAATATAAAAAGGCAACTGCAACCAGTTAGCGCCTTTAAAATTTAAATCTACATGATTTCTGAACATAATTACATAAAAAATAGATATATGCATATTTACAAATGATGGGCTTTTGAGGGGTTAACCGTATACATTATTTGTGAAAGACGCTCACTGATTAAAAACGTTTTAGTTCCAACATTAAGCTCAACTATATACACACAATATACAACGAGATAGATTTCTGAATTATTGTTAAATACGTTTTTTTCTTCCATATTGCACGTGTGAATGAGTTTTAATGTTTATACCCTGCGATTAGAAACATTTTCTGTGCAAAATTCCCGGGCCACTCTCGTCATACTCTTGCTTAGAGATCCACATTTCCTGAAAAGTTGACAAGGATGCGAGAATTGAGCCACCAATCCACACGGAGTATTTGCGCTCCGGCGGAGCAATGACCTTCACCTTCATTGCGCTGGGTACCAAGTTGTCGAGTTCTTTTTTCATTCTGTCGGCCATTCCCGGGAACATGGTCGAACCACCAGATAACACTACATTGGAAAAAAGGTCTTTTCTGATATCGATGTCAGATTTCATAACTGAGTTGTACAGAAGTTCGTGAACGCCAGCATTTTCCATACCAATAAAAGATGGCTGAAATAGACTTTCAACACATCGGAATCTCTCGTTGCCGATAGTTATGACTTGTCCGTCAGGTAATTCGTAACTTTTCTCACATACGGAGGACTTTGCGCACGTATCCATTTCTTGTTCAAAATCTAATGCGGCGTAACACATTTTCTCCTTGATGTCACGGACTATTTCTTTTTCGGATGACGTCGTGAAATTATATCCCCTTTCGTGGAGGATTCTGCCGAGGTATGTTGTGAGGTCTCTTCCCGCCAAATCCACACGCTCGATCGCATGAGGTAAAGCGTATCCTTCATATATAGGAACTACATGCGAGACTCCATCACCTGAATCGAAAACTACGCCGGTCGTGCGTCCAGAGGCGTATAGTGACAGAACCGCTTGGATACCTACATAAAATGCTGGTGTATTGAAGGACTCGAACATAATCTGTGTCATCTTTTCTCTGTTGGCCTTTGGATTCAGCGGGGCTTCAGTGAGCAATATAGGATGTTCTTCTGGTGCTACACGCAGTTCGTTATAAAACGTATGATGCCATATCTTTTCCATATCGTCCCAGTTCGTGACGATACCATGTTCTACTGGGTAGCGAAGCGAAAGAACGCCTCTGTGACTTTGTGCTTCATCGCCGATGTAGGTGTCTTTTTTACCCATTCCTACCATAGCCGCTTCATATCTGGGCCTGCCTGTTATGGCAGGGAACACGGCCCTGGGAGCGTCGTCACCTGCAAAGCCTGCCTTGCACATGCCCGATCCGTTGTCAATGACGAGGGCGAAATCGTTGAAGTCGTCGTGTGTAACAGTCATGGTGGCGATTATGCAATAATTCTGAAATACAAGATTTAATTTCGTTTTAATTGTTGTTGTTTTAAGTCATGCATGTTAAACTTAAATAAATACTCCTACTCTATACATTTCTACCAGGTCCACCTATGTGAATCTGAGAAATAACCTTTCAAATAAATTTGAAACAATTAAAATTCATTTATACAGTCTTTAACTCAAGTAAAATAGTATTTTCTTCTTCTTAATTTAGTAAACTTAACTGTTTTATATAAACGAGTATAGATCTATAGTATCAATTGGAATTTCTTCACGTTACATCCGTTTGTATTTTATTCCATATTTAATATATAGTCAAACATGTTATAGGTTAATACAATGTTTCAAGGTCTCATAAACACATCATAGGTTATTATACTGACGCGAAAAAGAAACGCAACTCGGGAAGTTCCGCTATATTTTGTATATACTGCACACTTAATTCCACATAATATTCCAAAAAATCCCAAGAGGTTTTGAATAAAAAAGTTGCAGTTCGTTAGAGGAAGTGATGTTGTAGACGTTTTAATCACGGTACACTTTGTAACATTTGAAAAATTGAACTGTATTTAACGTAAAGAGTTTGCAAAATGTGCATCCTAAGTTTTCTCACATGCTTGAACCAAACGCGTACTCTTTCAACAATGAAACTTTGAAGGAATACTATTTGCTGTATTATGTGTTGTTTTAGTCTTTTTTCCGGAAGGAAAGGTCTTACGTAGCTATGTACCATTCGATCAACAACAGTATATTGTGCGGAAATTCCCGAGTTGCGTTTCTTTTTCATTTCAATATATAAGACATGACCCAAGTCAGGAAACCTGCACTACATGTACGGTTATTTAACTGCTCGGAGGAAGGGACCGCCCGGTGTATGTTGCCATCCAACGGACGAGGCTAAGTGAAAGTGTCGTGCCCAAGAACACACCGATGAAACTCAGTCGAGCCGGCGAGGCTTGAACCCAGGTCCTCCGGACTTCATTTTCACCTTGTTATCCTCTGGGCCAGGGCAGCTGATAAAGTAACTCTACCTCTTCCTATGTGTGATGATCGCATTTTATAAATACTCATCTTTGAGATGTACGTATGTACAACTAAATATAAATACATGAAATTAAACTTACCTTAGTATAATATTATATAAATAAATCCTTCCCTTATTTCTTATTTAACTTGCACGTTAACTGTTTTCTTCTAACGCCAAGTTCAGTTTACTTTGATTCTTTTGAAAAATCATCCGTATTTATATTGCTCAAAGCTGCAAGTTTCGCCGAATTTGGTCTTAATCATTGTTCAGTTCTTGAAGCATTTCCATATCTGGATTTAATATTTAGTCACAGACTTATATTTATCCGTGAACAACTGCTACACGTTCAGTCATCGATTATTTAGAGTAAACATCTGGGTCATTCGTCTATATTTAGACATGATTGGAAAATACTTATATATCGCATATAGTGTTCAAATTTATCGAGGTTATACTATGTACAATATACTGCAATAGTTTATGCTAACATGTTATCAAACAAAGAAAAATAAATAGTATTAATAATATACACGAATAGGGCAATGTTGTGCTATAATCCTATTAAAATGGACTCAGTGTGGGATGGGAGAATTAGTATTGTTATACCTGTATATATGTTACCTTTACATTTTGGGCGAGTATAGTTTTACCTTAAAATAACAGCCAATCAAAATCAAGAATAGATTTATGTCTAAAAATAATTTACTTATATATATGCAGGTCTGGATGTTGTTGTTTTTTGCCTTAAATGGACAGACTTATAATAGAGTCAGGGATTATTTTCTTTTGACGGACAACTAAGATGAACATTTTTTAAAAGGAATACCGCCCTTATGGATTAAGGTCTCAGACCTAAGTTATGAGTTGAATTGAATTGGGTTTTAAGGCGCACATGAAATGTTATAGGGCGCCTAACAGGAATGAACTTGCCAGGCTCATCTTCATATACATCATGATACAATATGGAGAATTGGTCTAGAGCCTTCTTACCTGCAGAACTGCAGAGTTGCTACAAATTCTATAGTAGACACTCCATTTACGATGGAGCCACGTTTCCACGTTTGCATACGCGTGTCATGATAAAGACCTTGAATGAGCATGATAAAAAATAAATGACAAATAAATATGAATGGGGAGTTCCAACCACTCTGAGTATTGTGCCAGTCAGGATGAGCCAACAATCCATACTGGACATCTTTACATGGACCGATTACAGCGCATGTCAGGCTTGTCTATATTATAGGAGATACAACAGGTTTAAATGGACTGACTTTAGCCTCAGTCAGGTGCAGTACAGCAACATATTGAAACACACATTGTCTATACGGGACAAAACAGCTTTACTTGAACTGAGTATAGCCCCGCCCTTACAGAAAAATAAATACAAGTTTGGGTTATATGTGACATATCATTCACTTTTAATTAACAGGCCAGTAATATGTCAATTATATGGATTTTAAATGCAAGTTAGTTGTTAGTCATATTACTCACTTATATGTCTAATATTCTGCCACCTATAAGTGTCTTGCATGCGACCTATAAATGACTTATACATGTACTTGGTTTAGAGGTAAAACGTATAAGTGACACTCATATAAGTGGCATAAATATATGTCATATATATGCCACTAATAGGTCAAATATAAGCCAAACACATGTTAAAAATGGGTAAAATAAAAAATAACATAAAAGAAAACTTATTAATATAAATATATTAAAATATTGTCAGTTGATCTAAATACAAGATAACGTCAATATAACAGTCGTAGTGGTGTTGAGGCCGTTTGTTTTAAATGCTTTCTTGTTGGCTTTTCTGTCTATTTCTCTTTCTGTTGTTTTTTTCCGCTCTGAAAATATTAAGTTATGAATACATAATAAAAGTCAAGAATATATATTATCGAATGGATTTAGCTGGTTCTTTAAAATAATTTTGAGGATAGATAGAAAAATCCCTGTATGCGAATCAATTATATGGACATATGCATGTGATGTCATGGTTTGAACTGGAGACATACCTCCATAGTTAGGAGACAAGACACATTAATCTCGCAAACATGATGTTTGCTCTTAAATACCTTTTAGCATATGTCTGTATTTATACCAACACATATATTAACTAAATAAACCTAGTATAAGAATAACAGGTAAGTTATAACTCCAATGTACCAGCAAATAATATCATATGTCTTCACCGGCATCCTCAGCAGATTAGGTTTGACTTTTCAAAATGTTTGCAACCAAATACTATCCTCATTTCAAAATGACAAAAAGCCATTCTCAAAATGAATATGTGTTTGTGGCAGTATTTTATGTTCATCCCTTTAAGTCTTTTGACACCAAAATTCCAAAGTATTAAATGCAACTTCTATCCCAGTTAAGAATGTCCTGGCTAAATTCAAAGCTGTTACCAAACTAAGGCATTGTCGTCAAAAGGTCATCTCAGTGACCGAAGGTAGTATCTAATAACTCGTTCATGATGAGGAAATTGACACGTTTATATTTAACTCACTTAGACAATATATTAACTGACTTATATTCCAAGTATATGGGACATATTAGTTACATATCAGCTGCATTTAAGTTGCATATAAGTCACTTATATATATATGTGTGTATGTAGATTCTGTAAGGGAAGTCACGCTGAGTCTAGCAACATATTGAAATAAACTTTGTCTTTACCGGATAAAACACAGCTTTACATGGACTGACTGTAGCACACGTGAGGCTGAATTCAGAAGCATATTGAATTAAACGTTGTCTATACTGAACACAGCAATTTTACGTGGACTGAATATAGCCGCAGTCAGGCTGAGTCTAGTAATATACTGAAATCAACTTTGCCTGTACTGGACACAACCGCTTTATATGGATTGAATATAGACACAGTCAGGCTGCGTCCAGCAACACCGGACAGAGCAGTATTACATGGACTGAATATAGCCTCAGTCAGGCTGAGTCTAATAATATACTGAAATCAACTTTGCCTGTACTGGACACAACCGCTTTATATGGATTGAATATAGGCCCAGTCAGGCTGCGTCCATCAACACCGGACAAAGCAGTATTACATGGACTGAATATAGCATCTGCATACATTTTTTTTTACCTGCTTTGTAGTTCTTGAACTCACATGTTTCTATATATTTCAGATAATATTATGTTCTTGCGGTCATCTCCAAGACTTCCACGCACCGATAGTGGTCTAGTGGTTGAGAGTTCACCTCGCATGCGGGAGGTCAACGGTTCAATTCCCGGCCGGGTTACATCCCAAACTTCATTAAAAAGAATTATTTATATATGCAAATATGAATAATTGACCAATGGGCGACAGAGTGAGTGAACGGGCAAACAAACGATTGAACAAACGCATGAATGAATGAATGAATGTAAATGAATGAATGAACAGTTCATTAATTAATTAATTAATTAATTAATTAATTAATTAATTCATTCATTCATTCATTCATTCATTCATTCATTCACATTCATTCATTCATTCATTCATTCATTCATTCATTCATTCATTCATTCATTCATTCATTCAGTCTTTCATTTATTCATTAATTCCTTCGTTCGTTCGTCCGTTCCTCGCTCGCTCGCTCGCTCGCTCGCTCGTCCGTCCGTCCGCTTGTTCGTTCGTTCGTTCGTTCGTTCTTTCATTCATTTGTTCATTGATATTCATTTACATTCATTCACATTTATTGAATGAAGTTCATTCACATTCATTCACATTATTTTGCATTTATTCATTCATTCACATTCATTCATTCATATTCATTCACATTCATCCACATTCATTCACATTCATTCATTCATTCATTCATTCATTCATTCATTCATTCATTCATGTGAATGAATAAGAATGAATATGAATGCACTTCATGACTAAATGTGAATGAATGTGAATGGATATGAATGAATGAATGTGAATGAGTTTGAATGAAAGAATGGATGTGAAGGACTGTGCATGAATAAAAAAATGGATGAATGAATGAATGAATGCACGAACGAACGAACGAACGAACGAACGAATAGAAGCGAGCCAATAGCCAAAACTATTTGATGAGGACAAACTAAATGTTTGTTAGTTTTTAATTGTATTATGTATGTGGCTTAAAATGAAGCATTTAAAGACACATTTGGTATACTTTTATGATCATGAACATTTTGTTTTTGTTTTATATGCATATATTAATAAATGGGCCATTGATTATGGTTAAACAAAATCTCCCTTGCTTGACGTTCAGCCTATAAAGGGTAGTACTATGACTAGTCGGCCCGGTGTCAGCAAAATGTGACTACGTTGGTATCAGGGTATGTGCCTACAACTTGATATTCCAGTGTGACAGCGCTATAAAGTTGAGCATTGAGCTCAGTGCTACAAGTAGACACCGTAGTGATGTAACTGAAAGCGCAGTATGGTGCTGATTTCTGTCATTTTTCGTCTTTTCGTTATTCGCTGTATTTATCGTCTTTTCGTCCTGTCGTCCATTCGTTATGTCGTCTTTTCGGGGCGAAATAACGAAAAGACAAAATGGCAGAAATCAGCCACCATAGATACAGTGTTAAAAGCGACGTTAAACTCAATAAATACCAAACCATAATGGGTTGTGAAGTTGGCTGTGAGCTCGAAGATCGTAGATCGACATTCAATATCTAGCTGGGTTTTCAATGTCGAGCTAGCTCTGAGATCGATATTCGTTAAACTTATTAGACGGCATACTGAATACAGAGCTGGGATTGAATTTCGAGCTGGCTCTGATATCGATATTCGTTTTAAACGTACACCAAGGTATTTTGAATACAGAGCTGGATTTGAATGCAGAGCTGGCTCTGAGATCGATATTCGTTTTAAACATACACTAAGTCATTTTGAATGCAGAGCTATGTTTGAATGCAGAGCTGGCTCTGAGATCGATATTTGTTTCAAACATGCACTAAGTCATTTTGAATGCAGAGCTGGGTTTGAATGCAGAGCTAGATCTGAGATCGATATTCGGTTCAAACATAAAAGGCATTTTGAATGCAGAGCTGGGTTTGAATGCAGAGCTAGGTCTGATATTGATAATCGTTTTAATCCAACAAGGCATTTTGAATATCGAGTTGGGTTTGAATTTCGAGCTGGCTCTGAGGTGGATTTCCGTTTTAAACATACAACAAGGCATTTTGAATATCGAGCTGGGTTTGAATTTCGAGCTGGCTCTGAGATCGATATTCGTTTTAAACATACAACAAGGCATTTTGATTGCAGAACTGGGTTTGAATGCAAAGCTGGTTCTGAGATCGATATTCGTTTTAAACATACACCAAGTCATTTCGAATGCAGAGCTATGTTTGAATGCAGAGCTGGGTCTGAGATCGATATTCGTTTTAAACATACAACAATACAATTTGAATACAGATCTGGGTTCAAATTTCGAACCGGCTTATAGATCGATATTCGTTTAAAAAGTGCACCGAGTCATTTTGAATGCAGAGTTGGGTTTGAATACTGAGCTGGCTTTGAGATCGATATTCGTTCTAAACATACACTAAGTCGTTTTGAATGCAGAGCTATGTTTAAATGCAGAGCTGGATCTGAGATCGATATTCGTTTCAAACATGCACCAAGTCATTTTGAATGCAGAGCTGCGTTTGAATGCAGAGCTAGGTCTGAGATTGATATTCATTTTAATCATAAAACAAGGCATTTTGAATATCGAGCTGGGTTTCAATTTCGAGCTGGCTCTGAGATCGACATTCATTTTAAACAAACAACAAGACATTTTGAATATAGAGCTGGGTTTGAATTTCGAGCTGGCTCTGAGATCGAAATTTGTTTTTAACATACTTCAAGTTATTTTGAATGCAGCGCTATGTTTGAATGCAGAGCTGGGTTTGAGATCGATATTCGTTTTAAACATGCAACAAGTTATTTTGAATGCAGAGCTGGGCTGTGATGCAGAGCTGGCTCTGAGATCGATATTCGTTTTAAACATACCCAAAGTAATTATGAATGCAGAGCTGCGTTTGAATACGGAGCTGACAGGGAGCTGAAATGGACAAGCTACAAAACAAATAGAGTATGGTTCATATCGTTGGTTAATTTAAACACCTCGATGTGAGACCATACTCTATCTATTACTTGTAGTACACCATTTATTCTGACAGGTGTTCTTTTCAATTAAACGATTTACACCTGTGCTATTACAAAGAGAATTTTCAGTGACATGCTAAAATTGTTCTTAGATCTCTTGTGTATGCAGCACACACTTATTTCTAAAATAACCAATAGTATTTAGTTTTGAAGTTTTTTCCCCGTGAAAGTCGTATTTATCATGCAAATTAAGAATTTCTGTAGGAAAACAAATGGGAACCAGAATAATTTTTGTTATGTTAAATAAGTTACTATACACAGGTAATTTAAATGTTTTTAATGGTTTTTACATAAAGAAAAAATTACATGAAATATACATGCAAACATTATATACAAAGTATGAGTTGTGTGATTTTGTACAAATGCTTAATGGTAATCTCCTTCATAAACCCATCCAAAAACGATGATATCAATTATACAATGAACGACTATGATATGTTATGACGTCAGCGAAGGAACAGAAAACAATATTACAATAAGGGACATATTTGTTGGAAATAAGTGGGAAATAAATGTGTGAAAGAAATTTCATTTTCTAAACTTTCTTTGAAAAATAAACTACATGAGGACGCGAAGTGCTCGTACGCATGTACATCTATTTACTTTGCATGTGCCCTTATATAAAGTTAATTCTACCGTAATAAAATATTAAAGGCAACTGCAATCATTTATCACGTTTAAGATTTAAATGTACATGATTTGTTTATATAAATACATAAAAGATAAATATATGCATATTTACAAATGATAGGCTTTTGATGAGTATACATTGTTTATGAAAGACGCTCACAGATCAAAAACGTTTAAGTTCCAAAATTAAGTTTGAATATATACACAAAATAAAACAAGCTGAATTTCTATATTCATTTTTAAGTACTTGTTTTCTTTCAATATTGCACTAGTGAATGAGTTTTAATGTTTATACCCTGCGATTAGAAACATTTTCTGTGCACAATACCCGGGCCACACTCGTCATACTCTTGCTTAGAGATCCACATTTCTTGAAATGTTGACAAGGATGCGAGAATTGATCCACCAATCCACACGGAGTATTTGCGCTCCGGCGGAGCAATGACCTTCACCTTCATTGCGCTGGGTACCAAGTTGTCGAGCTCCTTTTTCATTCTGTCGGCCATTCCCGGGAACATGGTCGAACCACCAGATAACACTACATTGGAAAAAAGATCTTTTCTGATATCGATGTCAGATTTCATAACTGAGTTGTAAAGAAGTTCGTGAACGCCAGCATTTTCCATACCAATAAAAGATGGCTGAAAAAGACTTTCAACACATCGGAATCTCTCGTTGCCGATCGTTATCACTTGTCCGTCAGGTAATTCGTAACTTTTCTCACATACGGAAGATTTTACGCACGTATCCATTTCTTGTTCAAAATCTAATGCGGCGTAACACATTTTCTCCTTAATGTCACGAACTATTTCTTTTTCGGATGACGTCGTGAAATTGTATCCCCTCTCGTGGAGTATTCTGCCGAGATATGATGTGAGGTCTCTTCCCGCCAAATCCACACGCTCGATCGCATGAGGTAAAGCGTACCCTTCATATATAGGAACTACATGCGAGACTCCATCACCTGAATCGAACACTACGCCGGTCGTGCGTCCAGAGGCATATAGTGACAGAACCGCCTGGATACCTACATAAAATGCTGGTGTGTTGAAGGACTCGAACATAATCTGTGTCATCTTTTCTCTGTTGGCCTTTGGATTGAGCGGAGCTTCAGTGAGCAATATAGGATGTTCTTCCGGTGCTACACGCAGTTCGTTATAAAATGTGTGATGCCATATCTTCTCCATATCGTCCCAGTTCGTGACGATACCATGTTCTACTGGGTAGCGAAGCGAAAGGACGCCTCTGTGACTTTGGGCTTCATCACCGATGTATGTGTCTTTTTTACCCATTCCTACCATAGCCGCTTCATATCTGGGCCTGCCTGTTATGGCAGGGAACACGGCCCTGGGAGCGTCGTCACCAGCAAAGCCTGCCTTGCACATGCCCGAACCGTTGTCAATGACGAGTGCGAAATCGTTGTTGTCGTCGTGTGTAAGAGTCATGGTGGCGGTTATGTAATAATTCTGAAATACAGAATTAAACATGAATTTAGCTCCGGTTTAATTGTTGTTGTTTTTGAGCATAGTTCAATTGTAAATATATACCTGCAATGTAAGATTCTAACCGGTCCATCTTTGTAAACCTGAGAAATATCCTTCCAAATAAATTTGAAAAAAATATGTCTTTAATGAAAATAATTGTTTCTTCTTCATAAAGTATCATTATCAATATAGAATAAAAATCAGTATTTTTGTGTATTATGCATTTGTATTTTATTGAATAATTTAATTCACGATATATACTAGTATATAGTCAAACATGTTAAAGGCTAATACAAGTACTGACCATTTTAACGGCTCATCAACACATCATAGGTTATTAAGACTCGACCCAGAGAGATGTAATGGATACATTTGAATCCGGGAACCGCCCCTACATATTCACATGGTTCTTTAACTGCTTGGAGGAACGGACTGCCCGGTTTATGTTATCATCCCGGATTTCTATTCACCGTGATATCCACATGTAGTAACTCTTCTTCCTATCTGTGATAATAAAACTCATCCTTGAGAGTTACGTGTTTAAATATAAATAAATAAAATTAAACTTACCTTAATGTAATATTATATAAATAAATCCTTCCTTTTTTTCTTTTTTAACTTGCGCGTTAACTGTTTACTTCTAATGCCAGGTTTAGTTTGCTTTGATTCCTTTTGAAAAAAATCATCCGTATTTATATTGCTCAAAGCTGCAAGTTTCGCAGAATTTGGTCTTAATCATTGTTCAATTCTTCGAAGCATTTCCATATTTGGATTTAATGATTTAGTCACAGACTTATATTTATCTGTGAACTACTGCTACCCGTTCAGTCATCGATTATTTGGACCAAACATCTAGGTCATTGGTCTATATTTAGACATGATTGGAAAATACTTGTATATCGTATATAGTGTTCAAAGTTATCGAGGTTATGCTATGCACAACACACTGCAATAATGTATGCTAACAGGTTATCAAATAAAGAAAAAACAAATCGTATTATATGTCTTCACGAATATCATTATTTGGAGAATAAATGTGCCTTAACCTTGTTAAAATGGACTTAGTATGGGATGGGAGAATTATTATTTTTACACCTGCATACCTGTAACTAACCTTTTTGGGAGAGTATATGTTTACCTTAAAATAACAGCCAATCAAAATCAAGCATAAATTTATGTCTAAAAATAATTTGCTTATAAGGCGATCTTGCAGCTGTGTGTGTTGTTGTTTTTGCCTTATAGAGACAGGTTCGCAACTGTAAACGGTAAAGCTCTAGTTCCGTGTGTGTTTGTTTATGTGTATGTGGCAGGCCATTAGCTACACAGAGGCACACGAGGCTGTTGCCTCGGTAGAATTTAGGAAGATATCAAACACTGAAGTAGACATTTTAATGGGATATCAAATAGTCTCGAATATAATTGTCCAACTTAAAACTGAAAATCTGGCAAGAGAATGCATTAAAACGAAGGAAATCGCATGCAGAAAAAACCCATATATATATATATATATATTTCAGAGGGCATATCCATAGAGTCCGCTAGAAGGGATTTGCATCGGTTAAATTGCAGGGTTGGCTACGGGTCTGTGTGGTGCTGGTAGTGGTGTGGTAGTGGTGGTGGTGGTGGTGGTAGTAGCTTGTATTTATTCTCTATCTTATTAATTTAGGTCAATTATTCCTAGTTAGTGCCAATCCAGTGCTTACCAGTCGTGTAAAAAAATAGTCCACCAACCGCCATTTTACTTTAAGATCGCAGACCGCAAGTATACCGGCGTGTCCTCAAGACAAAACTTCAAACGGACTATTAAACTGAGCTCAGCACATTTGTCTAATTATTTATATATGTTTCTGTATATTTCAGTTAATATTACGTTGTTGTTCACTCACTTTGTCGTGGCCTAGTGTTTGAGCGTCCGCCTCGCATGCTCGATTTTTTTTATTCCAATAACTCGATTATTTAGTTCATATGTAAATTCCCCGAGCTTAATTTCCGAAATTTTTGATACCGTACTCTGATACCTTCACTGCCTCGATTTATTACGTAGGCACCGACAATCGATAAGCTTTTAGTATAATGCTATAAATGCATGTTATGTTATAGCTACATATTCGACTCGGTGATTTGTTATAATTCATGTTACTTTCTTGATATCACTACTGTGATCAGGTATGAAACCACTAATTATTTTCCCCATAGACACCAATGTTAAAGTGTCACATACTAATGATTTGCTGCAAATACAACATATGGATAATGCAGCAATGTAATGTTCATATAGAAAACTAATTTCCACTTGAAAAATCACCAGAAAAGGTGGGGTCACAAGACATGTAAGAACGTTCTTGTTTGTTTACTAAACAGGTCAAGGGTACAGCTGTTTTCATTGATTGACTGTTTTCATTGCTCACAAAGCGTAAGCATGGAGTCGAAATTTCGAAAAAAACATCAGGTAATGGAGACTTTATTGAAGATTACTGAGTGTTAATCCTAAAACGAGTAAAACCATCACAATGTTTTTCAGTTGCATTTTCAGTGTACAAATGCACTAAACCAGGCCCTATCAAATAATCCGTTGAATTACTGTTAATGAAATAGTCTCGTCGGGAAAGCTGGACTACTCGCCTAGTTTTTGGTGCATACATCATTAATATTAATTCATATAATGCTCTAATGCGTTTATCAATAGTTTGTGATCTCACTTCAAATTTATATTTTATATTATGTACACCTGCTTGCAATATGAACCCAATATGAATTAATATGTATGATTTAACAACATATGCGGCTTATACATTGCATGTTCACATTTCATTTCAAACCAAAGCACGTAATTATGAGGGTTTTCATTGGCACCAATACATCTTCAAGATCGTCTCCTGTCCCTATATACATCACAATTATAAATAACATATGAAAATTAAACATTCTGTTATCTAAATATTAGCAGGGGTCTTGTGTTGTATGCTCGTAATGTAAAAGTAATCACGTGCAGTTTTTATCTATCTGACTAGCCACCCGGTTTACGGCAAACATGTTGCCTTAACGTCCGCATTGCCCGGTTGAACAGTGAAAGAAAAATATGAAGATAAAGAAAAGATTACAGAAGTGTGCAAAAAACATACATCTGATTCAATAAATAACGTTTAGAGAAGTTTTTCTAAATTAAATGTAGGAAACAAATCAAAAGATGTGTATATGTTAGTTAGAGACAAGTAAAAATGATGCCACTAAACTGGAGAAATAAATATTTGTAATTGAAACATATTCTGAAAGTGTGTTTAAGACTTACCCTCGAAAACGTTTCGTGTAAATTTCCGTTGAGGTTAAATTTTATTAACAACCCACTTCAAACAATAACCCAATTTCTGATAAGAAAATACTCTGTGTTATGCAGTACGCCAACATATTAGGTTTGTTAGTGTCGTCTGGAGGAATACACAATGACTGGAAATAACTCCAGTTCACCACAAAGTGGCTACGAATTACCGGTTTACGGTTTGGATAATGGATCGTTTTACTACATACACGTACCGGCCCTTGTGTGCATATTAGGCAGTTTAACATGCGCCATCATTGCTATCGCTCTGTCGTTTAAAAGACAGAGTTATTCACTCTTTTTCACCCGATGGAGCAAGAGCGAACGGTTTGTTGTCTATATCGCAATCTGTGACGGGCTTTTTAACGTATCTCATTTCACAGACCACATGCATATCGTGATCGTCAAAGACCACGTGCGCCCAAAGGAACTTTGTGATTTCTACGGATTCAATTTAGCGGTATTTATTACTGCGCAAAACTTGATGGTGAACGTTGTGGCCGTGAACGCATTCATGTTGATGTACTTCGACAAACATTTGAATTTCGGCAAACGGGATTGGAAATTGCTTCTTTGGACATTTGGGATGCCCTTTCTTGGAGCTACAGTAGCGGGTATAACTGGACAATTAGGTCCGAATGGAACATTGTAAGTAAGAACATACGTTCAAGTTAACGGATCTTCCATTTGGCATTGAGATTCTGATAAATAATTGTTAAAATGTCTAATAAATGGTTTATTGTTATAATTCGGGGTGGGGGTGGGCGTAGGGGTGGGGGAGGAGGAGGAGGGGAGGTGAATCCAACAAATAAATAACATTTAACTGATATCGGTATATGAGCTGTTTATAAGCCTGCCTTAATGTGAGTCCAAATCTATTTTCCGTGTTGATATAAAACTGTTTTTATCCAAGATGTATTTGTTTTATGCAAAACCAAAGTATTGCTTTTACATAGCATGTCTTTATGACATACAGACATACAATCAGTTCTGTAGTGTGGTATCCTTAGTGACCCTGTCAGATATCTACCGTTCTCTACCATTTTATTGGAAGCCAGATAATGGAATAGGTTAGACCCGTAGTTATTTTAATTAAACGATTTAATATACTCTGTTGCAAAAGAAAGTGTACACTTTGAACATTTTACTTTACACCCTATCCTCTTTATCAAGCGACAGCCCCTTAATGATTCATCCTATTGAAAAACAAATGACAACATGATATTGGCAATGGAATGATAAAAACTTTGGTACCAAACATGGCATATTCATTTTGGAATTTGTCAAATTAATTCTAAAAATACTTTATACAATTAAATCTAAACAAAACTCAGTGTACACTTTCTTTTGCAATTGAGTATACTTTGCATTTGTTAAAGGACGTTTTACTAACCACCCAACACTCCACTTTTTGGACTAACGATTGTTTGAATTGCGTTTACGTCATTTTTAGCGCATATTAGGCCATATATAGCTATCGATATTTTTGTGTTAGAGACAGACCACCCCATTTTCCTAGGTAGAACCAGTACTGTATACCTCCTGCCATCCGTATGAATCGACACATTCTTACTTGATTAGTCGAGCTCCCAGTGGGATTTGAACCCGCAGCGGCGAGAGGCGGGAAAGTTTTAGACGCAGCGCCTTTCTATCGCGACCACGGAGCAGCTGTATGATTAACGAACAGTTGAATAAGTTGTTTCTGATTTATTTTTACATTTCATTTTGATGGAATTACAGGCAGAGTCGCTAACATTTGCTTTACCACCGCCCCACTTTTAACAATGTTGCAGTTGAATAAGATGTTTCTGAAATAGTTTTACATTTCATTTGTTATTTTGACGGAAGGTAGAGTCGCTTACCACCACCCCATTTCTAACAATGAGGCAGTTGAATAAGATGTTTCTGATTTGTTTTCTATATTTCAGTTGCTATTTTGACGGAATCAAAGGCAGGGTGGCTAACATTTGCTTTACCACCGCCCCACTTCTAACAGTGTTGCTTATGAACATCGTGCTATATATCCTGACTTGGAAACGGATACATGACCAAACCAAACACTTCGTGGATCAGATGTCATCCTCCATGAGAACGTCACACAGAGCGGCGAAGGCCATGTCCCTCTTTGTTCTCGCGTTCTTCGTGCAATGGTGGGCAATGGCCATGTATGGAATATGGGACCTAGCCACTCCGAAGATACCACAGGCTTTGTTTCATCTCGTGACAACATTCTCCAACATTGGAGGAGTTCTAAATTTGGTCGTTTATACAATCATACACCGACAGCGACCTTAAGTGATCTTTAAAATACGCCAGTCGCCTTGAGTGTTTTAAAATACGCCAGTCGCCTAAATTACGCCAGTCGCCTTAAAGTACTATCCCGCCAGCTGCAGCCAAAATGTTACAACATATGTACACCGTTTCTAAACCTACTGACGACGATGATTATATTATAACTTACATACTTTGAGAATCCAAACTCTCTAAACGCAGTATAAACGGCTTTAACCAGCCAGGCCAAACCCCAAAACTGAAGCGTCGAATTAAGTTATACCAACTCAATTTATTTTACACATATTCATTCACGGGTATTTAAAGAACCCGCGAATACATTTTATAAACGGTTTTGCAGAATATTTTTGGTGTTATGTGGTGGGTTAGTGTATTTAAGTGATCTTTAAAATACGCCAGTCACCTTAAATACGCCAATCGCTTAAGCATTAAAATACGCCAGTCGCCCTAAGTAATCGTTAATACGCTATTCACTTTAAGTGATCTTTAAAATACGCCAGTCGCCTAAAGTGATCGTTAATATGCTAGTCACTTTAAGTGATCCTTAAAAAATGCCAGTTACCTTAAGTGATCTTTAATACGCTAGTCAATTTAAGTGATCCTTAAAATACGACAGTCGCCTTAAGTAATCTTTAATACGTTACTCACTTTAAGTGATCCTTAAAATACGCCAGTCGCCTTAAATGATCTTTAATACGCTAGTCACTTTAAGTTATCTTTAAAATACGCCAGTCGCCTTAAGTAATCATTAAAACAAGCCAGTCGTCTTAAGTAATCATTAAAACACGCCAGTCGCCTTAAGTAATCTTTAATACGTTACTCACTTTAAGTTATCTTTAAAATACGCCAGTCGCCTTAAGTAATCATTAAAACAAGCCAGTCGTCTTAAGTAATCATTAAAACAAGCCAGTCGTCTTAAGTAATCATTAAAACACGCCAGTCGCCTTAAGGGATCTTTAATACGCTAGTCACTATAAGTGATTTTTAAAATACGCCAGTCACTTTAAGTATTTTTTAAAAAACACCAGTCGCCTTAAGTGGTTAAAAAACAGAAGTCGCCTTAAGTGATCTTTAAAATACATGGATTTATAGAACGGACAGATACGTAACGTTATACGAAATATAAATGATTTTGATAATAAAAATCGGATATATAGTATATATGTCGTAGATTTAACGAACTATAGAATCAACACATGCTTTGGCATAAACCATGATCATGATTTATGGAAAACTTATTTCATGTGAAATGACTTATTTTAAAATGCGTATAGTGTTTTAAACGCAGATTTGTTCTTGGAAGGTTTATTTAACATTTGCATTATTATATTTTGGCTACATTTATTTTGCTGATTGGTCTCTTGCTCTGAACTCGACACAGTCTCATTTCTACCTCATTTTCTTGCATTCGTGCAACTGTGCATGATATTTATCAATATAATTGTCAAACTACCTATATAATTGTCGAACTGTGTATAATATTTACCTGTATAATTGTCAAACTAAGTATAATAGTTACCGATATAATTGCCAAACTGTGTATAATATTTACTGATATAATTGTCAAACTGTGTATAATTCTGAAAATTTAGAAACGGTGCATAGCATCAACGAAAAAATAAATGTAGATTCGTACAAAATATGTATTTAAATCATACAATTGCTGATTATATTTGCCGTCAACGATATGTACCAATACGTCATACATGTTAGACGGCTTAATGATGTAATGACCGCCAACAGTGATGATTCTTCGCAAATTTTCAATAGGCAATATCATGTTGTTGCTTTTTTGTAGATGGGTAATTCTTGCCCATGTTCCTAAAAGTTTTGAATAGGGCTGTTTTAAATAACACTGCAGAGAACTCACATGCATAAAGGTAGATCTTTATGTGAGGAAGCTATCCAGCTGGCTTGCGGAACGTCGGTGGTTCTACCCAGGTGCCCTCCCGAGCACGAAAATTGCCCGGAGGGGCACCTGGGGTCTTCCTCCACCAGTGGAAGCTGGAAAGTCGCCATATGACCTTAGCTGTTGGTGCGACTATAAAATCCAATTCAATTCAATTCATAAAGGTAGAAACCAATCCGAAGTAGATTCGTACAAAACAATCAAATAATTTAACATAATTTGGTTTCAAAACATGTTGCCTAGTGGGGAGCTTGAAGCTTGGAACACTCGATGGTTAGTTAATTAGTTAACACTTATACTCTCGTCCGCTCGCTCGTAAAAACAAACAAAACAAACCACATACGCCTACCATCTCCAGAAACTCAGCTCTTTTATCCTATAGCCGTTGTGTACAAACAATGATTCATGCCTTATTTGCATATTTAATGCATTAAGTGTTATGATATTTAATCCCTGTCTGTATTACACGCCCAGAAATCATGTTACAAACTAAAAGTATTATGCTTTATTACTGTAAACTGCAATTTATAAGCAACACTATATACCCGGTAATGGTGGTATTAGGTTCAGTGGTAGTCATTAACAATTGATATGATAGACTACAATAATGTCAGTCTCTGTTATCTTGATTTTCAGTTTTAACATATTTTTTCTAAAATACTTGTCTCGTTTTCTTTATTGACGCTGTATATCGCATAATATGATTCTTTTTACTGCGTCGCGACAAAACATATCATATTTACTCCAAAACTGCATCATTTGGTTTCAAATTCAGTCCCCGTGTGGTTGCCGGGTAGAATACAACCACTGCAAATCCCGCTAGAGGCAGAGGGGTAGAATCCCCCTTCATGTTCATTTTGTTTTTTTATCATTCTCATTCAAGGTCTTCTTCATGACACCGCATATGCAAATGTGGACACGTGGCTCCATCGTAAATGGAGTGTCTACAATAGAATTTGCAGCAACTCTGCAGTTCTGCAGGTTAGTAGGTTCTAGGCCCATTCTCCATATTTTTATCTAGATGTAAATAAAAGGACGAGCCTGGCATGTTCATCCCTGTTTGGCGCGATATATAACCTTTCTTGTGTTGGTGCGCCGTAAAACCCCAATTCAATTCAAATTCAGGATATATAACATCCGGTTCAGGTTTGTATTGTTATCTTGTTTTCTATTGGAGCATTTTTAACTTATATCGGAAAGTTACATGTATCGCTTGGCAAACTCAAACATAATTATCGTATACGTTTTGAAAATACAATTATATACTGAGCACAAACAAAAAGTACCCCTTTTTATATAGACATCAAAACAGGAAATAATAAATGATGTATATAGAATAATTAGATCGACCACGACAATAGTCCATACAAAATATGTTTTTGAAAAGTTCAGTACACAAGGGAGTTGTCGCCCTTTGTCTTAAGCCATGCATTTTGTGTAAAAACACATACAATTTACAAACATTACCTCAATGTGTCCAAGACAATATTCTCTATACTTTGCTTTTAAAAAATCACAGAAAAACACAACACCGATTGTGTAGGTAGCAGTTTTTGATTATCAAAAATCATCAAAGTACCTCCATTTAAGGTTTCCATAGCATCCATAAAAGAATATTACTTGTCAAACTTTGAAACTGTTTAAAGGAATATTTAGTACTCAGTGAAGTGTGCTTAAAAACATCAAACACTGTTTAATTAAAGCGCTGTTCAAGCTGTCCCACGCCCTCAAAAACTGACCTATGGGAATACCAGCAAAAAAATGGGTACGTTTTCTTTGGTGAGTATACTTATTATATGAAAATACAACAAATTAAAGGGACACATGGCAATCTTGAGTTTTATTCGAACATTACAATTTGCTCCTCGGTTTAGTTATCCTGCGTCATTTTGACTTTATAACTGCTTGCATATAATTAAATAAAAAATTGAGATTTCTTCACTATTTTACCAATTTTTAAATATATTACTGGTGCAATATTATAAAAAGTTAGTAATATGAATTTGCTTTGAACTATATTCTAACAATTAATATTAATGATTGAACAAATGCAAGTTAAGAGTAAAACTAACGGGACGCCGTGAGTTTTTAAAAAATCAAGATTGCCATGTGTCCCTTTAAAGGTTCGCTGATGGTGTTTTTTATTTTTTAAATTATACCGAATTTATCATCCTAAGTTTAACCATGCGATACTTTGATAACGACATACTGCAATACAAACATTGTTAAAATACGCTTCGTTAACAACGAAACAGTAATATAATAGGCAATCATTTAAATAAAATGCAAATGAATTTAAATAAGGTAAACATATTAAACTCTATTAAGCCATGAAATCACGAAAATAAATTATGTAATGCGTGTCCTATAAAGACAAATATCAATTAACATGAAATGTCGTGCGTTTTTTGTTGTTTTTTTGATATTGTCGTTTATTCGAATCATGGATAGAAGTCCCGGAAGTCCCAGGAATATAGTTAATATTTTATATATGAAAGAACTGGAGGCTTGTTTCCAGTTCGCAAATTGCAGATAAATCGAACAAGTTCGTTTTATACAAAATACCTGCTCTGTTATTGTCTTCTATTCAAACCATGCAAAAAGTTCGTTTGGACATCGTTATGTATCGTTTAATGTTTGTCTTAAATATTGGCGTGCCCATAACGGTATAAGTCAATGGTACTTTCTTAGTGGTTTTCTATGCGGTTTTTATTCATACATACATGATCATCTTATTGTCTATTAGTGCTGTCTGGTGTGTAGGAGAGTAAGAGCGTAAAGTAAAATAAAGTGGAATATGTTTACAACTGACTAAGATGACAATTTGTTTTTAGGGAAAGACATGTTGGCTTAAAAAGATCCTGCGAATTGAGTTTTATTAAATGTCTCGTTGTTCACACCAAGGATTTGTCAATAAGTCCTTGTTCACACATCAAAACAAACTAACGTGTTTCAAACATCTATTCATTAAACTGATTTTTTTTGAGAATTTTTTTTACTTTTTGTGACCCGATTTACAAACTTCGTAAAAATCTTGATCTTGATCACTTTCATACAATCTTTAATAACTTGTTAGAAAGTTTATAAACAGAGGTTATGACGTTGTTACTTTGCAAATCACTACATGTTTAGTGGTTGACCCATTTACACTTCGTCTCTATACGTTTGTTCCTTTGTTGCTCTGTCTTCTGCCAAACCATTG